>CCAG010018966.1:0-111309 GCA_001077435.1 Glossina morsitans morsitans | reverse complement strand
GTCAAAAAGAAAAAAGAACAAGTTGTCGAAAAGGAAAAAAGCAACAACAAAAATTTCAATATAAAAATCTCATTATATTCAAATCCTTCATTAAGACTCGCATTGTGAGCGAAGTGCCAGCGGAATGTATATTTGCGACACCATGTAATTTCAGTTTCGACTACGCTGTTATTCAAAGAAAGGAGTACGAGAGAGAGGCATCGTAGTTCCGAGAGTTATTTAATTGTTAATTTTTTTTTTTAAATTTTAATTTTTTTTTGATTACTCACGAATGTACATTCGGCGATTACGGTGAGTTAATATTGAATAAATTTGTTCTTTAGTCTTAATATTAGTTTTAACTTAAAACTCATTTATTATACTTTTTGTTACCGATTATATTAAAATGTGCAACACTTAACTTAGTTTAATCGATCATTGGCTGGCGAAGTAAGTTTATTACACATTCACACTTTAGCACCAACACACTATAAAAATTCTCTAGGGCAAAATTTTTATTTAGGCCCCCCCCATTTTCGGCGAGCTAGCCATAGCTTAGGAAGACCCCTTCAGGTATGTTACAGATTTTCCACCCTGAGGTGAGACTTAGTCAAAGTTATGCTTGCAACTAAGTAAGTTTTGTCACTCACGTCTATGGAATTTAATAAGGAAACCATTTAAGTCATAAAGTTCCTGGCCTATGAGAATTGGGCCGTTGAAACGATTCAGAAAATGGATGTTAGAAAGTATCTCTTGTACGGTGACCCCTTACACAGTTTACCATATGTCAAATTCTGTTAGGTCTGCCGATACATTCGGTTTTATCGTTTTTGCATATTGTACGTTTCACACGTTGTTTTCTAGGAAAAAAAAAGAAAGGAAATAATAGGAGTCAAAGTTCTTCTACTTCGGAGATTTATTAGCTTTATGGCTAAAAGGGAGGTAGAATGTGGAAGTGATGACATTCAATATTATGATGGAGTAAATATTTTTCAATGAGCTTTCCTATTCCCCCACTTCAAAGACTTCATTGTATCTCGGCAGTATCTGTCAGTTCCTGTAATGCAGGATTTCACCGTCACTAGGTTTATAAACTATACACGTCACACTGAAAAAAAGGCAACAACAAGGATACTGCTTTTTCTTCCTATGTTAACACCCTTGAACATCTATTCTAGTTTTCCATCTTCTGTTAACAGTTTTTAGAGAACTTTTGTGTCCAACAGTTTATTTCGCTTTAGAGAACTTGGCACCTCACATTACTACTAAGAATACATTGTAAGTCTTAGGCGCCTCCCATTTACATTGTTGGATGATTTCCTACTATAAAAAAGGCCTTAATTGGTTTTCTACAAATAGTTGAGTGTGTGTCGTGCCGCTGTGTTCGTAGTTAAGTTTGCTCAGAACTTAGAGTTCCGAATTCTTGCCGACATAACGCATCGTATGTCATCAGATCACGGCATGTTTATCTGAGGTCTTCATTTGAGCGTTGACTCAACTGGCATTTGATGGTATCTGCAAACACACTGATTGAGTGATTCTCCACCATAAACATCACGGCTTTGCAGTTGAATGGTCTTTGATTATCCATCAACACTGTGTCGCACATAACGAAGTATAAAAGGATTTGTTTCAAACAGATAGTTAGCCAAAGTAGCTTTTGCTACCAAAGCAAACTTGCGATTATATTTAATTCCGTTACAAATTTTACATAGTTTTGGTATTCACTTTCTCTTTGTGTAAAATAGCTTTTTAATTTTTGGTGGGCTGGTGGTCCGTAAATATTGTGAGCATTGCATGGCTTGTTCAAGATCTGTATTGTATTTCATGATCATATGATTCCAACAAAACTTTCCAAGGTCTACTCTGCTATTGGTATTTCAGTGTATGTCAGCGTGTATTCCAGGGGCCAGGGGCCAGGGGCTGATGAATGATGAAGCATTGCCGGGGTTTAACATTGTTCCTCGTTTTTACCTCAAGTGCCTTCCGTTTGGATAGACATTAGACTAAGATAGGAGTAAGATGACATAAGTGGACATGAGGAATGTCGGGTTTGTGGTTAAGACTGTGTGGCAAAGTTGTCACGGAAGGGAAGTTAATGCAAGTGTCGAATCTGATGAAACGTTCCGGGCGATCGAAGTCAAAGTCGATCAAAAACAAAATAACCTAAGAGAGATTAAAAAAGTCTAAGACTGTATGAACAAATGGAGACCCACGGTATGAGCGAAGTAAACTCTTAACCAGTGCTAGCAAGTTTAGTCAAATTTGCTATCGCTGTAGACCATCAAGCGAGGTTTTGTTTGTTTTTTTTTTTTTTTTTGGAAAAACGCCAAATAACTTTTTGTTTGCGAAAAAAATTCTTGATAGAACGAAAGGAAAGGCATTCAAGTTTCTTGTTTGCTGAAGTTGCTGTCTGAAATTTAACCATGCGGACAGAAAAACATGGATATATATAAAAAGACCAAAATATAGAACAAAAAATAAACTTCTATACATATATTTTATTCGCAGTTATGAAGAATATTTTTGGTGAAAATCAAGACAAAAAAAGGAAACGACGAACGAACAATAAAGTTATGAGATTAAAATAGAAAACAATATAAAAAAATTGAAGAACTAAAAATAGGTTAGCGTGCAATATCCACAGTTTTCCCCAGCTTAACAAATATCGGAGAGCAGGCTTATAACGAAGGGAACTTAATGTGCACGTGCCATTTAGGTCATGAAATGTGTACCAAGAAAATTTTCTGATTAGAAGAAATTTTTAACCTGATCATTAAAAGATTCTAAATTTCTGGATATTGGTGGTATTTCGGAAATTTTAGCAGGAAAGGTGGACAGAAGAAGAACAGAAAACAGGCATAGGAAAGTTTTTGTGTCTAATGAATGCCCAAATCAATTTTTTTGTTTTATTGACAAGCTGTCGGCACTAAATATTTTAATTTATAAAAAAAAAAACATGTTATTTTCTAAAAAAAGTTTAATACATTTGGTATTGTGAGTCTTCGCGGGGAACAACACCAGGTAAGTTAAATAAGTTTAAGTTTTCAATACATATCGTTAGATTTATTGCTAACTTTTATTTTATTTTACGACATCAACATATTGTTTCCTCGTTATCGCTAGATAACTTACATATTTACTTCACATAGTTGCCACAAATTAAAAGTAACTCGCAAATTGTATACCTATAAAGCTCCTGTTTTCATTTTTTTTGCTTATACCATCCATTGATGTAAGCGGTGTCCATCTTTGTGAATGCGTATCTATATGGTGAGTGTATTGATATTCTTTTCGTCGCAAAAATGAAGATATCGACTTCAAATTTGGCAGAAACCTGGCAAGTCATTCCATGTAAGTCCAAATTGGTCAGAGCACAAGCCGGCAGTAAAGCGTAAACCGGACACAACATCGTTTTGCTAAACAAAAGTTTGTCGTTTTTGCTCATTATTCGTAAATTATACAAGATAGAAGGCTGAAATTTTCCACAACAACAAAGAATGATCGCTGTTTGTGCGCCGCTTTTGCAGCTGTTCTCTACCACACTAGCATGTTGATACCGACATCTTTTACCAGGACGTATGCTGCCTTAATGACTATGAGCAGTATGCCAATTACATGGTAATGCTTAGAGACTAACTTAGTTGAATGAGTAGCTCAGACGGTTGGTTTTGTTAGAGCGAGAACATAAGGAAAGTCAAATTAGTATTTGTGAGTAAAAGCTTTATGAATATAGTAAGGTGCAAAATTCGATTGAGCAGGGTTGTATTGTAATTTCAATCAGAAAAATAGACCTTGTGAAGTACACAAAACAGAGCGTATAGGTTCAATCTACATGGCCAAATTTTATTGGTGACCCCCATTTTCGGTTAGCTGGCCCAATTTTTTTTTTGTTCGATTCTCCAAGGCTTGCTAAGACGTTACCCTGTTTCAATGAACATGATCTCGACAAGGACAATAAGCTTCAAGGCCGAATTAAGGTCGCACTGTCAAAGTCGATTCAACGTTAGGACTAGCAAAGTTGAACCTAAGTGTAATCTAACACATACAAACAATGTAGGAAGTCTAAGTAATAAAACCTAGTTTTATGTTATCCTGCCGAAAATAAGTTGTCAAAGTGAAGAACAATTTCGCGTGTGTGATCCTAATTTGTCCATCATGCAACTGCCAAATCGGTACCATTCAACATAAACTTCTTGTACGGCCAATCCTGAATATGCCTTCCATCAATTCTCCGCCAGTAGAACAATCTATCTCAGAATCCTTTTCACATTTTTGAGTGCCCATACAACTGCCAGCATGCCCTTTTCTTTTGTAACATAATGTTCTTCCTTGAAAATAGTTTTCTATCGCTCTGCGATTCTGTTCCAGCACGGCTTCGATGACCTAATTTGAGACATCCGTCGTCAGATGAAATTTTTTATCAAAGCTGTGGCATGGCAGAATGAAATATTCAGACGTTAGCCTTCTCCTTACGTTGTCGCGATGATCTGTCGTATTGTTTTATCATTGCCTTGGTGAAAAACAATTCGCTCGCCAGTTCTTCCCCACTTTCAAAACAGCCGGTAGGGATTTCTGCCAGTTTAGCATATTCCTATTTAAAACGGCAATAAAATCCCGGCTTGCGCGAAAGTGGACGCAAGTTTTTTTTTTGTTGGTTCTGTAGTTGAACAACTTTTAGAAGCCTCAAGTTTTCGAGCATTGGTCTGCATTTCCTACGTAAAAATTCCATTTCCGCCTTCAGTAATTCAGTTTTATCGAGATATACTTTCGCATTGGCCGTATCTTTCACTAGACTAACTGTTTTCCTGTTCTGGTCCGTATTCATATGGGCGGTTTAAGTTGAAACTTTGAGTTTCGCGATATTGCAATTTGTTATATGTTTGCGTATAGTCATGAAATTTTAAGCTATATGGATGACTGCTGACAATTCCTTTAGGTTATCAATGTCCAAAGGTGCAGGGACAGATCTGAGTTTCGAAAAAATAAAGAATTTGATTTTAAAATGAGTTAGTCCAGGAACTAATGAAACTGTGATCGGAAGTTTGAATTTTCCTCTGTTATCTTTTTATTATGTTCCGTAATTGTGTTGAAAGATTTTTTTTGCTAGTTATCGCGGATAGTACAAGGGATGATTAAACATAGTTTCTGCGGCTACTAGTGACCGTAACATCCCGCCTGACTTCGTCTATATCAAAGACGAAATTAGCGCTCTAAAAAATAATTAAGGTCTTTACACCAGCCATTCTCTGGGATATTCTTGGCACAAACTTCGCCTGTTGATCCAATCATTTTTAAGGAGGTTATAGAACTTTTTCAATCAAAAGACCTCGTCGTAGTTGTTCATTTCTTCCTCGTATTCTTAAGAGTCGATGGAAAAATTCCTTTGGAATTTATGGGGCGTTGATTAATCCGTTACGGTGGTTCACTGAAGGACTTATAGAGGGTCTGCGCTTTCTCGGATTCCCAGAAAACATAGAAAATATCGTCTGAGTCAAAGGAAGAAAGCATCCTAAATCTTATTTCTATTTGTTTGGATTATGAGATCATTATCGCCGCTGATAACATCCGTACACTCTAATATATGTATTACCAGTGAATGGTGAGAATTTGCTTGTTAATAGAACTCTTGTACTCTGTTCAGTTATTTCCTTGGAAAAAAAGATGTCTAATCCTTTTTTCTTGCATAATACAAAGTAAGGCTGCGCGTTATCCAATTCTGGTCTTTTAGCTAACTTTAGGTATGCTAACAACTTCCCTAGACAACAGACTACGTTCGGCACTTCATATGGATCGATAAGGTTCCCTAAAAAGCCTTCATTTATTCTATGCTCTATACATGCAGCGAAGGCAGTCGGATTAGCGATGTCCTTCAGAAATTTATTGAACTGTACAATTATTAGGGGAGCTTTCAGAAGAATGGGGGATTGGTGGTCTTAATTATTTTTTATTTTTTGCATTGATAAAGGCATCATAATTCCTTTTGGTTTATTATGATATTGTTGACGGCAAGGTGAAAAATAAACCTACAAGTATTTTAAAATATCAACAGTTTTGACTGTAAGATCGGAAAAGGAAAGAAAAGAAAAAAAAATTCGGAATGTTTTCGAAAAGTATTTAAAAGTTACCTTTTGTTTCCTTTTAATAAATCTGAATTTGGATAAATAGCAGGTTCTAAAATTCGGTTAATAGATACGTAGCAGACGGTGGGAACTGTTGACATTGTTACAAGACTGAATGGGACACTGAAATTTGTTGATGTTACTACAGGCGACACCGTAGGTTACGTCCTGCTTTTTCGATTTTAATTTTATGGATTCATATGTTTTCTTTCTCTTTTGCACTTTAATTTTATTTTCCCAATGTCTTTCTAGAATTGTATATATTTTATTCTCTCTATTAATTTTGTTTAATTTTATATTGTCTTTAATTCTGCGAAAATCAAAACTACCTTTTGTGTTTCTTTCAATTTCACTTGAAAAAACATTTTTTTTATTATTTACTTACGCTAAATTTCACTAAACTCAACGCGGCATTACTTTAGGGTTTTGAACAGTGGGCGACATTATTTTAAGGCCTTGGCTGATACTAATTTGGTTGGTTACGACGTTGGGCGCCAGTTAAAGAAAATAAAGTTGAAATGGTTGGTTCGGGAGCTTGGCTGCAACTAACTTTATTGACTTGATTTTGTTTAGAGATGAAATATTGTATTATGAGATAGAAAATATTTTGCAGCGATGCTTATTCGTCAAAAAGTTACCGCAACCTTTGCTGTTTACGTCTTTTGAAAGAAGACCGACATTGCTTATAAGAACTGCAATATCGAAAGTGCTGAGAATTTTCATAAATATGTTAGGACATAAAAATTCTATGTGGCTAACAAGATTTTAAGTAAATGTCCGTCTACCTATGCTAGAGTAACGCTCAGTGAATAAACCAAGGTCATAATAAGATAATTTTTATTTGTGGAGCTTTACAGCTATTCTGCTACGTACTGGTTAAAACTGACAAAAGCATCGGTTATGGTCTTTCCACTAAACTTTGTCTCATTTTATCACTAATTATTATCACAAGATTATAAGTATTTCTCATTAAACGCCACCGTTACACATACACCCATTTTATTATGCACTAATATACTTAGGTTCGCAATGCATTTAAAAATTCACCTGCTCGATTACGACTGGTTACAATAATGAATGAATTGTTGACTATTATACGTATTCTTTTACGGGTACCGTTTCTTACTGAATTGCGGACTGAGGGGTGATACACGTCTGTTCTGCGTGACAAGTAAAGGAGAAGCGAAAGACGAAAATCCGGCCTTGACCATACCTTTGTATCCATTCAAGTCTTCTAGTTTTTAAGCCCGGGTGCTGGCATTGGGCTCTTATATGATTTTTCATCTTAATCTCTGGTCAACATGTATATCAAGAAATCTTACGGAGTTATTGATAAGCATATTATTTTAATTCGAAAATAGTGAGGAACAAGAACAATTATTTAGCGTACGCGTAGATTTTTCAGCATTTATTCAGTTATTTAATTTGTTTAGCCAAAGCGAAATTTTATTGAGACGGACTTGTAGTTCGTAAGAAACACTCACTGGATTACTAGATGTAAAAGGGATTGCTGCCATTTGCATACGTCGCAGGTAAAATGTTAGCAGCGATCGCAAAATCAGCAGCAAAAGTTGAAGAGATTATTGGACGTAACATAATTTCTTGAGGCAGGCCACCTACATTTTTGTGCACTTTGGATCTATCATTTTCGATTTTAAAATAGAAATGTCTGTCTTGATACAATTCAAGTAAAAGATACGTTGGCGTTGGAGAAAAGCTTTAAATCTGAAAAGTAACCAATCACGCCACACTTTATCAAAGCCCATTTCACATCTAGGAATACACTACCGCAGTACTTTTTATTTTCAATAGCTTTTCTGATATTCGAACCGACACGATTCAATCATCGATTAATTGCACCATGTTTATTACTGAAATTGAACTGGTGCTCAGGAATAACAAGTTTTTCTTCTAGAAGGGGGAGTGATCTTTGTAGATATTTTCTCTCAAATATTTTAGAAGATGTGACTAATAAACTAATTGTTCTATACGACCTTACAAACTTTTCTGGGTTATTGAGTTTAACGACTATAACTATTTCCGTGCCTTTCCACCGAGTTAGATGTTGAATGATATATTGTTAACATATTGTTAAGAATTAATTTTAATATGAGCGCCTTAGATGGTAAATATTCCATACTTATTCCACTTATATAACCACAATCAAGGGATTCCTAACGTTTAGTTTGCTCAGCTCGTTTTTGCCTTCAGCAACTGGGACATAGACTGGCTAAAACTGTCACTATTTGTGTGTTTGAAATCTCGTGTATGTTATTTGGCTGAAAAGCTTCTTTTAGGCAACGGGCTACATTTTCGGCTTTCCCAATCGCATTTCCGCGCCAACTTTTGAACCTCGCTTTGCTTAGTCGGTCGTTTAAGATATTCGGTAGATCACCATAAGTTATGTTTATTTAGCATCCGTGAATTCATGCGGATTAAAAAGTTGTTAGTTTGTTCATTCTTTACTTTAGCTAGACGTAGATGTTAATTCTTCTTTAAATTCCTTTTATTTGAAGGGTTACTTTGTGCCATTGTCTTCTTAATCTCCTCTTACTTTTAATCATTTACCTTATTTCAAGCCCTAATTTAATATAATTATTGCAATATCTGGACCCATCAAAACTGCTGGGAGAAGGTATAAGAACAGCTTGGTGAATAAGATTTGTAAAATCTTTTACCGCATCATTAACTTCAGAAAAACTTTGGAAACCCAGATCAATTCGTAAATTGTTATCGATCCAGCCTTTAAAAATCCCAACATCAACTTTACGATTGATACCATAATGTTTAGCGGAGAGATTGTGAAGAGTTGTGTTGAAGTTGAAATCCAATGGCGAACGGATTAGTATTTCATGAATTTTCCTCAGATCAAATGGATGTGGATCCTCCAGTACACAGATCATAATACTCATCTGTTATTTCGAAGTGATCTGTAGAGTTCCCCCTTTTTCAGATTAATTAGTCTAGATTTACACTCTCGATGTTTGTCCTTAGTGTCACCTCCAGCGACACATTTTGCACCCAATTGCCTGAAGCAATCATAACAATCATAAGATTGATATCAGAACTGGTGCAATTCACTCTAATACAAATAGTTTGTGAAAACAGTTTTTTGAAGATATTCGGTGTTTGCATGCATTTTGATAGTTTTTCACTTAAAAAAGGTATTTGTTGAGAACAGTTGGCAAAAAGTATATTAATCAAAATATTCCCCATCGTTTTCTACAACTTTCTCCCACCTTTCTGACAATATGTCAACACCCTGTCGAAAGAAGGATATTGGTTTGGCAGCGATCCAGTCATCGACCTATTTTCGCGTTTCTTCAACTTTGCGCAGCCGCGTGCCACCTACATCACGTGGCATCGATCTCAACAAGTGGTAATACGAAGGCGCCTTGTGGATGGGTGTGGCAAAACTTCCCAATCGACTTGAAACTGTCTATCCTTCACAATTTTTGCAACGTGTAGCCGAGCGTTGCCTTGCAAGAGGATGATTGTTCGCCTTTCAGCCGCTATTGCTGACCTTTTGTACATCGTTTAATTGGACGTTCAATGGACGTCGGTAGGCATCTGCAGTAACAGTTTCATTTGGTCTTAGTAGCTCTTAATACACTGCACCTTGCTGACTCCACCATATATACAGCGAAACTTTATAGCCATGAACATTCCGCTTCGGTGTCGATGTGAATGGCTCTTCTGGACTAAGTTTGATCTAAAGTTTTTCGGGCCTCGAGGCCATTCTTTGTCATTGACATCAAAATCATCACTTTTAAACCCTTGAAACGAGAACGAAAAATTGAGATATTATGGAGCAGCATCACCATAAATATCTAAAAGTGTTCGATGGGCTTCGGCAGCAGATTACTTCATGTCAACCAACAAAAGTAGGGAATGTCGAAAATGCAATTTTGAGCATTCCATGATTAGCGTCTGCATACACTGAACATCCGAATAATACTAAATCAAAAACTGTTATTTTAGATAGAGAAGAGTCAAAATCATCGAATTCAATCGCTGTGTACACTGGCATTTCCCAATTTTGTATCATTTTTACCTGTAGACGTCGTATACGGAAGTAAATGCAACCACCAATAGCAGATTTCACTAAAATCGCGGAAACACCATGACTTCTTTCATCAGGATGACTGGGAGTTATTAAATACTATCCGTCAATTTCGATATTAAAGCGATTTGTGAAATGAGTTTCTGATAAAAGAAGAATGTCGTTAAAATTTTGATGAAGCTACGTTTCCACTTCATAGCCAGGAAAGAAATGTAAAGAAAAAAATTGCCGTTACCTAAATAGTTATTCTTGACTTTTTATTATGGAAATTAACATAAAGCAATGATTTGACGAACCAATTTTCGATAATACGATTAAAGCGCGTAGCTAAACTTTTCTGACTTCTCTAAACGTAAGAGCTCTAATGAAAAACAGGCCTTTATATTGCAACCGCATACAGATGATTGATTTTGTGACGATTTATTTTAAGAAAACCTTTCCAAAATAAGAAAAATTCAACTAAATTGTTTAAATGGATTTGCGAGTCATATGTGAAATGAAAGCTAAAAACTGTGTCATCAATGTATCTAAAAATTTTGACAAAACCATTAAGTGAAGAGGTCGATCGTTCGTTAACCACAATCAGAAAACTGCTTGCTGTGTTCGCTAACTCACGATACATGACTTTATGGATCCAATTCAATTCAATATGTTTAACAATGTTGCTGTTGCTGTTGCTGTTGTTGCAGAATATTTTCGGTTTCCTTTTGCTTCTTTGCTCTCTTTTTTTCTTGCCATTATTAGTTGGAAATTAATTCCAAGTCAATGAATCGTATTTGTGTGATAGGATATCACTGACATAGAAACGAACATTGAAAGTGTGTACGTGTGCATATGTTTCCGTGTATGTGATTACGAAGTACCAGTTATTTGTGGCTTTGCCCCTCTTTCTCTTTCCGCATTTGCAAAATATTATTGTCGCCTTGTTATCATTTCTAAATGTCAGTCGATGTCAATTTCAAATCCTTATTTTTTTCTTCCCATTTAATAGGAGCAACAAGAACAGCACACTTTCATTAAAGAAGTAATAGTTGTGTTAAAAGAGGGAAAATTGTGTCATTTCGGGAACATTAGTAAAACAACACTAAGTCTTTCGCGTTTTCTTTGCTTTTCCCTTCACTTACTCTATCTACTCGTTTACCGCTCTTCATTGGTTTGTTTGACATCGTCTATATAATTTATACACGTTTTATTTAAGTACATTTTCTTAACAAAACTACGTATTTGTCACGTTGATGTATGCGACAGTCGTGTCCTAAATATTTTCCGCTGCTGTGTTGTCGCTGTTTTCTTTTATTGTATCGTTTTCAATTCCTGATATCAAGGGTATCAATACAATGCCGAAGGACCTTAAGCTTAAATCATAACGTGTTTCTAATCTAAACGAAAATAAACGGCTCAATGTCGCGCTCTAGTTAAAAGAGCAAATGCTTCTTTGGTTGTTCATTAAGAGGCGAAGCTTTCAAAAATTTTATAGACGATCAATTTTTTTTAGCCAGAATACGGAAAAAATTACATGCGGGGCTGATTACCAAAAAGAATTCATTTTCATATGCGCTGTATCGTGTAAAATATTTTATTGCACTTTACTACTACTTTAGTCACACTACTGTAGCCACTCATTTTTATTATTCATCGGAAGTCGCCATCTCATCTTGTATCATATGTGTTGCTTATAATCAATCACAGAGACATTATGAACAGGGAGGTTACAATATTCTACACTTAAAACTTGGAATTCTTTCCCAAGTGCTTTACATTAACAGATGTCTTTAAAATGTTTCACGTACTTTTGAAATAAACAAAAAGTGCTCCGCTACTCGCAAATATCTTGTAGTTAAAAGAATATGGAGATGGAACCCATTCGAGGGGAATCGGTGCATATGCCAGGAAACTAATGTAACTTATGAGTAAAGGTATCAAATTTTCTACACTCTACACTCTGCACTAAATTCCTTTGCCATCTTCTCTCTAATTTCGCAGCATGTAAAGTGTGGACCAAGCAAAAATGGCATTAACAATGATTTCCTTATTATGATCGAATATTAAACTTTTTTATTCAGATACTCGCCAATCATATAAACATCAAAATTCATAAAGTCTCCTATCTACTATAGCTCTCCAGTAATATGCATGTAATTTAAGTATTGCTCTTATTTGCTTGGATTCACATTTGTATCATCTATTATATGGACCACAAAGTGACTCTTAAATTAAAGATGTCTCATAAATATTGCTCTGGTGTGTCTACTTCTTAATATTTTTGCAAAACTGATGTTTATCTTAATGCTTAGGTAGTTGTTTAATGACTTCCTCGGATATTGTTACTATTTCCGCTATCCAAACAAAATGTTTTTCAAGAAAATGTTTTGCTAAGCAGTTACAGTGGCTTCTGTACTTAAAGGGCGTAAGCTCCGTTGTATTACCAAATATCCGTAACATGTAGCTTCATTTCTTAAAACTTCTTCTATTCGTCGAAATCTTACTCTCTCATTAAAAGTGAAAGAGAAGAGGTCTTCTTAGTTCGATTTCAAAACGATAACGTTGCTGTTGTTAATCATTGCTTTTGTTTATAGCATCAGTGTCGACTGATTCCAACGAACATTTTGTTGCTGCAAATGCTGTCAGAACACACCGAATATTGAAACAAGCAAGGCTTTATGCCGTTCTCGACAATTCTCAATGCTTCTAATTAGAGAAAAGGTCGACATGACATGTCTCCGGATATATACTGATCTCATAATTGAAAAGTTTTTTATACTGATGTTGATATAAAAGAATAATGGAATTGGGTATTTTTCCATGGAATCTCCATAACGACGGACTATATCTAAAACATCAGATTGGATAATAACGTGGTATGTCCATGCGGAGGTGATGTTTTCAGCCTTTTAAGTTGTGCCCTGAAAATGCATCCAATATAGGGATATATGGACACGCCAACAACGCGTTAATTTTTTAGTTCATTTTTGTGTATGACAGCGATGGGGCCCGCACTACAAAACTTGTCCAGAAAATTTTGAACTACCTACCTGTGCTACCTTCCCCGCTGTCCTTAACTCTGGCTCTAATCAAAGACATAGTGTTACGCTTAAATGCACGAAAATTCTTTTTAATTAACCTTAAGCGATAAATTTATCTTTCGGTATACTACCAGCGAAATACGAGAAGTAGTGGTCGACGCTGGACAATGTATGACATAAAATAACAAAAACGCGTATCTTTAGCAAAAAGCATCTGTATAACCTAATTAGCTTTACTAAATATGAACTAACACGCTTTGATAAGTCAAGTTTCTTATGCATTTTCAAGTCGGCTCAGAAATGTATTTTAGCAAAGAGCCATGGTGATGGTGTTCTGTGTGAAGTACCAATTCCCACGGCTGAATAATGTTAATGTGGCAGAGCAATTTTATCAGATAGGGAACTTTCCAGACGGTAAGTAGGGATTTGAAGAATGTGCAGAAAATCACTTTGAAGATGTAATAAATGACTTGGATAAGCATTGAAAAAAGTATATTAAGCTGAATATAATCATTTTTTGATTTAATCGGTACGGAAATGCATAAGAGGCGCGCAATAGATTCTTCAGAAAAATGTTTTGATTAGAGTCAATCCGAATTCTTCGAACTTTTAATGTCCGCCACCACATGTGGTACAAAGGTCTATTAAGTTTGTGCGGATGTACGTAATACCCAGAATGAGTTTAGATAGACTCGCTTTTCTTATATGGACTTATTCAGAATCATTTTTTGCGTCGATGCAAACTTGTCTGCCCGTTCGTTGTTCTGCTCATCGCAATTTTAGAGCTATTTTTTCAGAGCTAATGGTTCGAAACCGGTCACTTGTTCGGACATTTCCAACAGAAATCTTTATTTTGAAAAGTCGTTGTATGAACAGCCGCATTAAGTGACGAGGTCTACAATAGTGTTTTTACTTCTTTAAAGTATATTGGGATTCCCCAAACTGTTGGGAATTACTCTTGTCAAGTGCCCGGGGTTCAATAAGTTGCAAAGTTTGCATAACTTTCTTTAGTGTATATGATATTGCTAAGTATGATAGATGTCAGTGCACCATTGTAATGTTCCAAAAAGCATACTTTTAATATATGTTTTTCTTTTGAAATATTTTGTAATATGGCAACACCGAAGACATTCTCGTGAATCATGTTCTATTTAAGACGCTCTGAGTGGACCAATATCTAATGAACACACTTTAATATACATGATAATATTTAGAGAGATGAGTACGATTTTTCAAAAACATCGATTTTTATATGCTTCGCCACTGTTTGGATGAAAAAGTGCATCTTTCAATCAAAGCGACCTTTTATTAATAAAAAATTTTTAAATTAGCTGATCGTGAATATCATACGTATTTCTCTTTCAAAGTTTAGTAAAATAATGTTTCGAAAACAACACGTTTGAAGTTTTGAAATGTGTTATAGGCATGTTTTTGTCTGCTCAAATATACGAAACCGTTCTCTTTCACGTTCGAAAGTTACTATTCTGATGCAACTGTCGAAAATAGATCCGCGCTTTCAATGATTTACGTATTGCGAAATGGCGGTAAAAACGGCGCAAAAATGTATACTTCAAGAACTTTTAAACTTTGCAAACTTTTCAAGTTATTAGCGTTAAGTTAGGAGCGTTGAAAGCTTTGGTAGGATATTAGGCTCTAACTTATCAGCAGCGTGTTTTTTTCACACGTGCTCTTCTGGCACCGTGTGGGAAAAATCACAAAAATTCAACGAAATATTTCTTAAGGGTAGTGGTTCTCTTTCCACATGTGCTAGAAAGCATAAAGCATCTACTAAGTCAAAAAAAAAAACTTCCCGAAAAAGTTGAATGACTAGCTCTTTTAGGACACTTACAGTAACGGTTTTGACAATTCTAGATGCTTTTCTCTCTTTCCGAACTTTTTAGTTATGTCGACAACATTAAATAATCGAAAAATAGATTTATTTGTATTGATATATCTAAAATTTCTGGAACAATTAAAAATTGAAAATAGAGCCTAAGCTTTTCTTGCTTATTTGTTAAAATCGGCCCTAATATAGAAAATTATCAAACTTGTATTTATCGGAGTTTTTGAAATTTTTTAAAATAATTATTGAACGGCTTATGTGAGATTTGCTAATACAATTGGAGAAGCGGGGTTTAGTAGGCTTCAAGAGAAACATTCCGAAACTTTGTGAGAGTATTATGGTTTTCCATTTATTTAATTTATTTGGAAATTTATCGATTTCCGCTTAAATTCCACAGACCACCTAGTTTTATACTGCTTTTAGACTTTTATATCACTTTTCTTCCCCGTCATTTATGCTTGCGTTTATTACTTTGAACAATAGCTAATTTTAATTTGTTTCTCTCGTACTTTGGGGAAAACCTTTTGTCATTTTATTTTCCACGCATTTTTTCTAGTTTTTTTTTCTACATCCGTTCTTAAAATAACAATAATAATAAAACCAATGTAGAATAATTGCATTTCCATGATATTCAATTTAAAGTTTTTCTTTTTCTTACTATGCCAGTCAATGTACCACAAAATTTGGCTGCGCTGCCTATTGTAATGTGTTGGTTATGACCGAAGCCCGTATAACTTCGTCACTTATGTATAATATGTAATGTGTGCCTGTTTACATGCATATGACCCCAGCTGAACGAAAATCTTTGCCTTTAGCATAGCCACCACCAATGCAAGTGCGTTGCGAGCTAGCATTGCGCGCACAAAGAGAAATTTTTCATTAACAAACTTTGGCAAAATTCCAAACAAACTTCCTCGTCTTTGTGCTTATTTTGGTGAATTTGTATGTATGGATATGGGTATGTGCGCGTTACGTATATGTGTGTGCTTGTAAAAATTTCTGTCGATCCTTTTGTAACTGAAACGTAGAAAATCCGTCTTATTCACTAACAGGATAACGTAGAAGTAACAACAGTAGTTGTTTGCTCCCGAGCAAATAAAGTAACGAAAAAAGAAAAAAAATTCTTATAATCCGCTCTGCAAGTGCCAAGAAATGCTCAAAGAGTTTCCAACGGATTATTACAGGTCTCGTTATACTGAAAGCAATCGCTTTCGCACAAATATATTTTAGATTCCCGTTAAAAACACATCTATACAAATACAAACACATATACGAGCAATTGCTTACAACACCACTTCACGCTAATTCATTTAATTTTTAATGAAAGAATTTCCCAACAAATAATGCGTTCAGTGATTTCAACTCTGATGAGATCACGATATACTTTTATTTTTCAATATTTTTCATTTCCGATGTTGTGGCTATTGTTGTTGTTTCTGCCCTCCTGAAAGTAACAAAAAAACGATTTGCAATCTGGGTTTGTTTTCTATGCAAAAAGATCGAAATATATTTTTATTTTTTCCCTTCAAAACTAGGAGGAAGTTAAACGATAAAAAAGAAAAGTTTTATACGAACCCTTAAGGTTATGTACACTTTCGAAGAATTAAAAAAACGTTTTATTGAACAATTTTAACACACAAAGCAATAAAAGTGACGGCTATTTGCTCAAGAAGAACTTTACGTGATAGGCATCGCAGGTTTGGCTAAAGGACATCCATTTGCGCTTCGCTTGTTATTGAAACAAGATTAGAAAAATTATGATAATGACATATCAGAATATTACTGCGCTGGTTATATTAATTGCTGTGACCCCATTTCCGCTGTCGTTTTAGTACTCTTCTGCTATTTTTTTATACCGTACATTACTAGCGGTATAAAGGTGTATTAAGCTTGCAAGGTTATATACAAGGGCTTGAGATAGACCCACCTTTTATTAATTTTTTAGAAACTGCCGCTGAATGAATGTAAGCTTGCCTGTTCGTCTGTCTGTCTGTCCGTCTAGTTTTCTTGCGTTCAACGTATAAATTACAATTTATGGGATATTTTGATAATATTTAGTACTTGTAGACGTATTTACGACCATGGAGGAACGCCGTTAAAAATGGTTCTGGTCGGACCACTATAATGTTTTAACTTCTTTAAACTGAGTTTCTTTCTTTCTCGTGTATTCTTTTCTACTGAAATTTCTACTGAAAAAAGGAGGAAATAGATCTCAAAGGTGAAGCAAAGAGTTAAAATTTCCGTCCGTGTTACGCTGGTAACAAAAACTTTTCATTGCTTATAATAAATCGTACACGTTTGGAAATAAATTTAAGCGCCATTTATATAATCAACGTTATTTTAGTGGATCAAAAAAAGATCAAAAAATAGTTTCAGTGCACACGTAAAAGGAGTTTGCAGGCTACTAAATCTTGAAATTTTGCTCATTAAAACATTGGAACAAGAAAGGTATTTCATCAATCATCTTACATTCGAACTGTTTCTTACAACGTCAAACGATTTCTACTTTGCTTGAATCTTGAATAAAAGCGGAAGAATTAAATTTTGACGATTCTACTCAGATACTCGTACAAGTGTTGTAACGTTTCCTATTCTTAAATCAAAGTTTATTTTCAGTAGATTAATTTCTTCATTATCGCTAAAATCACTTTCCAAAACTATTCTTCCCTTTAGCACCCAAAATACACCATTAACCGAACGCATTTAGATGCCGTAATTGACAAATTCAAAGTCACGGCTGTTGCTCTTTGCACTATTTCCACTTCTCTAGCACCTATTCAAACTAGTAATGGAAACTTGCGAAGTTGCCCAGTCGAGCAAAAGGGTCACTTTTTCACTTACCGGAGTGATCACAATTATAGTAATATTCGACAAACGAATTCGACTCTTGACGAAGGAGTGTGATAAAATTTTAAAAATATTATTGTCGTCTGTACCGTTCCTTAGTTAAATCGAAAACCTCTACAAGTGTTTTCAAACAATATATCATATTACGGTAGTAGGAATAACATATGGCATACGGCGTTAAATAAAACAAAAACCTGATGGGTTTTATTGCTTAACTGTCATACTGAAAACATTCAATTGCTAAGCAAATGCTATGTAAATATACGGGAGATGGTGATGATAGAACTGCGTTTATCACACCTTCTTAAATACAGGTATGTTTGAAATAAAACAAATCACTTCACTCTCAACGACAAATTGCTGACAGCAAATGCGGCAAAACTCTCGATTGTCTGCGGACAATACCAGCATGAGCTATCATAAGCTTTCGAATTATGAGCAAACCGGCAAACAAGCAAACGGCCCTGCTAACAGAGTATAAAATTTAATCATATTTATTAAATTAAATGCCTCACAGCCTAAGATTAAGTATTATTGCATGCGTTTACAAATGGCTTACTCTCTCGGACAATGCAATCAAAAACGTTGAACAAATTGATAATAGATTTAAAATTGACACATGGCTAGCAGGGATAAAGAACCTCAAATAGATGAGGCATTAAAATTGACTCAACCAGCATACGCAGTCAAATGATGAATATGCTTTTCACATAAACATGTGTAGCTACACCTTCCGCATATATGAACTTTTCATAATGGAAAAAAGAGACAAAACATATGTTCTATGTTGAGCCAATGGCAATAGCATTGATGATTATGATAAGATTAAAATGAATAAATATGTACGAGAAATAGATGCACAAATCGCACAAACATTAACGCACAGGTGGGTCATACATCCGCCTTAACTGGGAATTTCAAAGAAATTAAATGTTGGAGGGATTTAGCGCCTTTGGAATATCTGGTACCAAGATTACTTTGTTCGAAAAATTAAATGTGCAAAAAAGTTTTTGTTCATTGCTCTTACTTTGAGAACATTACTCTTGATGGAAATTCAAGTCCGCAACCAATTTCTAAACAGCATAAACAGCATAAACAGCATAAACAGCAAATTTTGCTTACCATCGAAAATATGTAAAGAAGTGCACACGTGCCAACGAATCTTGGCAACACTAAGGTGACTTGTAATAAAAAAGTTCAAAGGCTAGTGCAATTAACGTGCATGAGTGCAATGCAATCCAAACAGGAGTAAGAGATTTAATGTTCAACAGAAAAGCTCCGTAATCGTTAAAATTAAATCAGAACTCATGCTCTTCCTTTCTATCATAATATAATACAATATGTTTCTTAGCTGCCATTTTGGAGCAACATTGACGAACGGTTCTCTTTTATAGTGAGAATTGAACACTCAATGAAAAAAGCGAAATGGCCTAAAAGCATTCTTTTCGCACTAAACAATTTTAATAGTAGGAAAGAAAGTGAAAAGAAAGTAACGAAAATGGTGGGCCAAAATTAATGCAATAAATAGGCAGAACCCTGCAACAAGCTCCACATTTTGATGGCGAACAAACTGATATGGCAAAACTGAAAAAATTCTCCCTAGGCTTTCCCGTGTAATACGAAAGCGAAAAAATTTAGTAAATACTAAGTAAATTAGCTTTCTCAGCTGAAAAAACAAAACGGCTAAATAATCAATAACTTTTCTCTTGTGTAGCGAAAAAAACTCTTCATTGTTATAGACACTCACAAATCAATTGCGTCCATATTCAAGCAGCGGTCATCGGCGGAGAATCCAAAATGTACTTAGCACATAAAGCAGACTCTTCATAAAGAATATGCAGAACTTTTTTAAAAGTATCTTGTTCCAGTCGACGTTGTGTCTACCTGATATTGCTGAAATAAAGCAACGAGTAAACGGCTTCTTAATGCCACAGTTACGACAAGCGGAATTTGAGGGTTTGCTGACTTTTCGAAACCATCACTGTGCCACGCTTCCCACAACGAGCCACATATTGATCGTTAAGTAAAACTGGCTACAACATCCTTACATATCAAAGTAACTTCAAGAAACGTAAGCAATACTGAATCGAAAAATGCTATCATCTCCTTGTATTCATCATTACCATATCGTTCTGATTAACAACCGTGCCAATAAATGACATGTCGTCCGTGTGAGCAGCGCTTAAACGTATTAAAAGCACATTTCAGATTGATATTCCAACGACAAGTTCAAGGGACGCATTGATACCCAAAAGCCTAACGGGAAAAATATCGCTTATTATAGATAAGTGATAATGAAGTTTTACTCCAAAAACTATAGACTATTGCAAGGAATATTGTCAAGAAATCACATCAGATGCGGAGAACTATCAATTTTATAAGCCTCAGCACGAAAACAATCTATTATTATAAATGAACATGAAGTAAAAGCATCTGATAAGTGATCCACTTGATCTATTATTCGTAAGGTTGAACGTTTTTTGTGCTGACAGATTTACCGTACGTTGACAACGTTGCGATACTAAATTGTTGTAAATTGTTTGCGAATATTTCTGCGTTGTGAAGTCCCACTACAACTATGACAATTTTACTGCTCAACTGTGTAAGCAAAAGAAGGAGAGACACTGGCAAATAAGGAATTTTAAGGAAAAATCTCAAAAACAACTACTAAGTTAAGATGTGATGTACAGATTTAAAATAGTAAGGTTTCAAAAGATATATTTGAAGAAATACATAAATTAAGTGATGGGAAAAAAATTGCAAAAAAATTTAAGCAATTAAAAAAAGTGTTGCAGTAAAGAGACAAAAAATCCCAACTTTTAACTGTAAAGAAAAGCATGTGTACAACGTATTTATATTTCAGTTAAACCAATGTACCAGTTAAAGGCCGCACGTTGCTGGCGAAACCAGAGTGGATGTTTTGATCATTTTTATACCCATCACCGAAGGTTGAGGGATATATTCATGTTGTCAAAACGTTTGCAACGTCCAGAAGAAAGCTTCAGAGGCCCCACAAAGTGTACTCATTCTTGATCAGTATCAAATTCTGAATCGCTTTGAGCGTGTCCATCTGCCCGTCTGCTCAACTGCTATTGACCAAAACCAGTCAATTTTTGTGAATACCTTTGATTTCCGTGTTTCTGGCTTGTCACTCATAAAGTACGCACATACACCACATAAATTGCCACTTTTACGCCGAAAATGCAAAAAAAGCGCCCACCCCAATAGTATAGAGTATGAAAATGTAGTTCTTTTCCTTTGATTTAATTTTTTCTTAAGAATGGCGATGCAGCGGCGAACGGTATAAAAAATGTTGTCCTGGCCAAATATAATTTCGTTAAATGTTCAGAATTCAATTGGCTTTTTAATCATTTTTATTCCCTTTATACCACTTTTCTCTAAATTCGGCTACGGTAAATGTCTTTGGCTTTTGTAGATTGAGCGATCGAAATTAAAAATATCAGCAAAGCCCAAAAGTGAAAAAAAGTAAATAGCGCCTTCCCTATAAATTTCCCTATAAACTACAAAAGAGCAAATTAATTAATTATTTTTTTAATTAAAATATTGAAGGCATTTTTAACAACCGGTTAATATATCACTAGTTAATACAGAAATTTATGTGATAGATGTACAACGTTCGGGGTCTGTAACTTCTGCACTCATTTACTCAAACCTAGCAGGATCCTAAATTGATTTAAGCCTAAGTGAGGACCGAAGGGCTTAAAGAAGAAAGTGAAGTTTGGAATATAAGTCCTTTTTACATCATCCGTTTATCCTGCAACAGGAAGAAAGGTATAACTTCCCTGTAACATCTGTTAATCTTAGGTCCGGTTTACATGCATCGTAGAGGCTTATAAATATATTAGGGAAAGGCCTTATCCGTCGACTAATATTTCCGCAAGTAAGAATACGCCTATTCCTACACCTATCTTCGTGGGTGTTTAAGGTTCGCTTCGAGGTGCACACAACTATTTTATCCGTTTCTTGTTCCTTTTTACCTACTTCTCTAATCTAAAGATTACAAAATGATGATTTTACTTTAGTCTCTTGCATCTTCTTTCTTTTCTTTATACATTTTACATGTGCTTCCTTTTGTCTTTCTACCAGTCTTTCCATGAGATGACATTAACCATTACACTCGTAGTGAACTCGTTTCATTTATATTATGCTTATATCTGCGTATTTGACTGTGTACTGTTACCTGAAGCTTAATAGGAACTTTTATGATCTTATAAAGTCAAGTACGATTTCCTTCCATCCAACATCCGCTTTTTACTGTTCGGGCTCAGTTTTAGTTTCTTTAGTCTTTAGAGTTTTTCCCGTTTATCTACTTCTTTTTTGCACAACTTTCACTTCACTTAGCTAAACTAACACAAATCACATATATGTAGAGAAATAGTTGCTTAGATAAAACTATGCAATGGCTTTGTGAACACCGATGCATATGTGTAGGTTTAAGAACTTTCTTGTTAGGCATTTACTGGCTTCGGTGTTGCCATTGCTATTGCTATTAATGTCTTGTTACTATAATATACTGAGAACATCACAGAATGCTGTCTCCTTGTGTCGTTTAGGGAGCGGAAGCCGCAAAACCCGTTTCACAATCTTTACCTTTACTGTTTATAACTCTGCCTCTGCCTAACCTCTCATCTTTATGATAAATTTGCAACTCCTGCTATCTCTCTCTGTGTGTATGTATTAAGCTTTGCAACTATGTTAGTTAATCTTGAAAATGCTTAGGCCCTCTTGGCTTTGGCACATGTTTGCTTTGCACTCTTATAAAATTTGTATAAAAAAATCCAGTATTCACTACATAAGTGTATAGATGTGTTTTGAGTGCAGATGTTAACATTGTAACTTCATTTAAAAGAACATTTGTATGTATTTATTAATTCCTTTTTAGAACAAGAAGGGGAAAGGTCTAAAGAAGGACAATTATTAACTATTTTCTGTTATGTTTATTAAAAATTTAATCACAAAACAAAGAAATCTTACAAGAAAATTAATTGCTATCATGATATTATAAAATTTACTTTAATCACTGAAACGCAGAACTTTCCACCAATAACTTTATGGTTAAAAGTGCATGAATTTTGTCAGTTCTTTCTTAGAAAGAGGTGCACAAGGGGACAAAATGTTGGTGGTAAACTACGCTCCGTTGTTCAATCAGTCATTTGTACTCTAGTTGTGTAAAAGGATACGAGGGTTAAACATTTCTAACTCCGCGACTTTTCGTTCCTATGCCTTATCGCAGTTTCATAAGTAAATTAGTTGGGAGTTTCAGCGAAAAAATTTCCTCAGCCGTTCAAAAATTGTTGCAATTATTTCTAATAGAGGAACAGTATTTCAGAGCAAAGCAGGCACATTATAAATCATTTCATTTACGCAATGTCACGCACTGATGTAATGAAAATAACCTACGATTAAATACACCTAAAATCAAACGGTGCAATTGACCCCATTTATCTACCGAGTACAGTAATAGCAAATACTGAATGTGAATTCACCAGTGTTGCTCATAATCTGAGTTTCAAACAGAATTTTAGATCAAATTCATGGGATCACGTCGGTTACATAACAGTGAGAATACATAACACTTAAGGAAATCGGCGGCCGCTATCTTCCTGCACACCTATTATTCAGACTAATAAAACATCTTACTCTCTCTTTCGTATCTAAGTCAGTGCATATTTCAACAATGATTATTCTTCGAAAAATAAATTACGGCTGGCCGTGAATAACATGCACTAATATGAATAATGTGCACTAATATGATCGACCATATATCTTAATTTTCATTGGAAATTCCCGAACAATACGTAGATACCTAAGCATATGAGCTCTTGCCTTCTTTCACTAGATTATGCGTTCGTGCGGACCCCAGCCTACGATAAACTGAAATGCCTACGCATTTCACATCTTCAAGATTGCTCTTCGTTAACCCTGTAAAGTAATAGAATGAGCTACCAAAAAATGTAAAATAAAATCGATTGTAAATATTTTCCGATTTGAATTGGAAATAATTACGCTGTTCACTCCTAATCATGGGACATTACTTGTAAATTACTTTACTTAGTTAGAATGTGCATTTTTCTCTTTTGAAGTCAAGGATGTGTTTTTTACAAACAAGCGAGCCTTTGATATAGAGAGCCCGCCCAATACTTTTTTAGCAAATAAAACAACATAAAAAATCAGCGCGGAAACGCCATATTAACAGAACCTCGAAGACAAAGTTTCTGAAATAAACCAGTGCTACTGCGAAATGTGCGTAGCAGAATATTATGTCAAATAGAAAATATAAATATCCAAATTCTTGGCCCGATAGCAACCCGATCTAGAATTTTAATATTTTTTTTTGTATTTTGAGGATTGATTTATCCATTGCAATTGTATTATATATACAAATTCCATAAAATATGTTAAATATGTGTATAAACAAATGTAAAATATTATATAAAGATAAGTTACTCCTCGAACATAAATTTTTTAATTATAAAAAATTTCTTCAAGAAAATTTTCAATAAAATCTATTTGTTCAATATAAAATTTAGATGTTCGTAACATGAAGTAAAAGATGAAACGAAAACAAATAGTGAATGATGTCTAACTTTGCCATCTAATGTTTTCTAGGTTTCAGCGAGTCTAAGCTTAGCAAACCGGGGTTTGCACGTTTGGCCGTTTGTTGTGTTGTACCAAGGCCGAAAGTGGTGACGTGCCTCTTTGGCCAGAGAATTATTTCTTTAAGCGAGTGAATTTAACTTATTTGTTTTTTCTACTCAAACCTAATCAATAACTTGGCAAACGAAGTTAATCAAGAATTTGTTAAATACTAGGACTTTTTTCTAAATTCATAAATCCTATAAATAAGCAGATCAGTTCATATTTACACATGTTCGTGTACTCGTATCTCGCATTCTTATCATGCGCTAGCATAACCATTTAAATCCAAGGATTTTCAAAACAATTATCACATACTCTACGTAACAACAGTTGTACGTTATAGATAAATCTTTGCATAGTCATGCAAGCATGCACGCATGCATGTATGTTTGCTACGTATGTAATTTGTAAATACATTTGCATGTGTTTGTCTTAAAATCCATTACGGGATTAATCACCATAAACTCATGCAAAAAAAAGGACAAGAAAATTAGAGTGAAAAAGAAACCACAAAGAAAAATAAACAGACCACGCAAGACCCATAAGCCCGTAACTGAGTGCACGAATGAACGAACGAATAAATGATTCAAGTTATATATGTATTCACTTATTCATGTTGAGTTTTGCAAATAAAATCAGAATTCATATTTCACCGAAAGAGTGTTTAAGGACTTCCCGATCTAACTTGATAGTTAAGTTCATTTGATTAATCAAACATTTAATATTTAAAACACCTCTTGAGCAGCATAGACGTGTTTTTCCGAATATATTTTTGGAATTTTCTTTCGAGATCGGTTATTTGAGACATTAAAAGTCTGGACATCCGTTTTTATAATCACGCCACGTTTACAAACATATGAACATGATAAACGGCTGGACGCAATCCGCCCAAAACTCTCAGTGAAATAGACCCTTGTTATGACTTCATTTCCTGCCAACAAGCAAAGAGCATTGCCGTGCCGCATAAAGCAATACAAACATTATTATGCTCGCCTGTGGGCTATTTTAGTCTAAAGGAAAATCTCTTTCACTCTCTCTGCCTCTCTGTCCTTAAAACATGCACGTTAGTCAAATGCGGTGAAAGCTTTCACCAATTATTCAACAAGCTCCTGAAAAATCTTAATAAAGGATTATTACGCGATTGATGTTGCGATCGACGTGGCTTTCCTTTCCTTCCTTTTTATACATTACATGTAATGTTATGGTATTAATCTTAAGATATGTTTTTGTAAGTGCAGTATTTCGACTACTTCTTAAAGATTTGTTTTAATTTGCATCGTCCATGCTTGGGAACTCAAAGAAAAGAAGAAAATATTACCGCCACATGATTTGGAAACATTGTTGTGTACACGTTTTTAGCAAACAACATAAGGCCTTTGAAAAATTGAAGCAAAATAACTGCTGAGCTGAACACATAAAGAAACATTTAAAAGAGCATTTTTCGGGAGTTGTAAACTATTATTGTAACTCTAAATAAATATGTAGCAATTATGCCTTCGTACAGAATCCATTCTATTCTTCCTTGAAACGTTTATTGAATTTAAATGCAATACGATGAACAAAATCAACTCTAGGTCTCATAGTATAATGCGTTGAAGAACCTGCAGCTCGGGCATTTGACTTATCGGATATCGGATAGCTCGAAATCGCCGCAGAATCAGGTTGCTCTTGCAAAAATGAATAGGTTCACACTACGTTTGCATGCTGTCATCAAGTTTTAATTTTATATTCTGAGTTGACTTTCTTTTTCTCCTAACTTTTTCACATAATTTGTTGACGCAAAACTTGAATCATTATATACATGCACTTCTTAAGAGAAATCACCATTAGTTGCGTTGCTGTTGCCTTTTTGTAAATTGTTGTCAATTTTCTTCTTTTAAATAGAATTTTTAGCGAAAGTTTTGCTGCACATTAATCATTACAATTTATATACAGTATGTGGCCCAGTACGTTATTGTGGCATAACACAAAACTAATGTACATTTTATTACCAACAAAAGTCAAATAATCATTTTTTCCTTCACTTTATTCTTGTTTTCATTGCAAACGAACAATTTGAGTTAATAGTGAAGAGTCGGTACAGAAGACTTAAACGCCAGCATAAGCAAAAAAGAGAGTTTCTTAAACATTTTTAGGAGGTACGTCTAGGATCTGTGTTATGCAACTGTTTTTAAAGTGGAAGCAATTTCCCACCCGCAGAAGAAATCGTCAAGCAATCGCTCTTTGCACTTTCGCTTTTACCCGGCTTTAATTTGTGTCTCACTCAGCAGTGTTTTTCCTTACATCTGCACTGTTTTGCCATCATATATTAAAACTTTTCCTCCCTATACTTTCAATTCAAATAAATTATTTCGTATGCTCTTTAGTCTTACTAGGAGCAATTCTTGGGGTCTATAGCATTTGTTGGTCAAAAAAGCCAGGAAATTGTTCCTCCTAAAGGATTACATCGTTATCGTGTTATATGTATACTTAAGAAAACCGTATAATTGTGCGTAATTGCAAAAATTCCGGCTTGTTTGTACATTTGGCTTAAAAAGTTTTCCTAACTGATACCATAGTTTGTTTTAAATAAATTTGCTTTAAAATATAACTCTCAACTCAAAAAAAAAAAAAAAAATATTTATATAGAACAAAGCCTCAGATAACCTCAAAGAAAGCAAACAAAGAAGGGGTATTCCGTGAAAGAGAAATTCATTTATAAGTTTACTTTTGAAAATATGTTTGGCAGCTTCATGGTAGAATATTCAATATACACAATATGGTTAAGGACGTCTGGCACAGAGAAGACTCCATTCTGACAGCATATTATTGTAAAACATTAAAGCAAAATTTGTTGTACCAGCAGCATACAAAATGCGCACAACACCTATTCATTCGTATCCAACGTGCACGTATGTATCCGCCCCAATGTTGTGAAAATAGTGCCGGGACATATCAAAAATAATTAAAATCTTTTTTTCTGTGGTCTCCTTTAGAAAAGACTCCATCTTAAGATGACAGTTGATCATGCTAGCAAAGTACTTAGGAGTACTACCTAATCGCGACAGTGGACGTTGAGAATCTTCGGTAGCAGCTTTAAGTTAATATACCGTCTATGTGCGGTAAGGGTATGCAGCGCTATTGGTACGGCTTCCGAAAATGTGACCCTGGTATATCTAAGATTATTCCAATGAGGATCTCTTGGCCAAAGAAGGAGGTCCACGAACAGAATGCGTGAGTACAAATGCCAGTCGTGATAGAAAAAAGAAGATGGGCACTATATATAGGACATTTTTCCCTGCGTCCGCATTGGTTACGTACACATGGAGTAATGGATTTGTTTTACAATACTGGTTAAACGACAAGGCTGCTTCAAGGCTTACCTTCTCCGCTTTAAACGTAAAAGCACCACGTGCTGAGTCAAGCGGTTGTGTGGGGGCGGGGGGAAATGCATGAAGCACTTCCTGCCTAAAAAACCAATTAAACCTACTTGGGTGAATCTTGTGCGATTTGAACTCAAATATTTTGATTTTTCACTTTGAATACACGCAATTTTTTATATTTTACTTTAAATTAACAATCAATTCTAATAAAAAAATGTTTGTAAATTTGCAAATTTGATGCCTACATTAATCACGTTTGTTTTTTGAACATATTTTGACCCGATGGGTGTTGTTGACTTACAATTAGAAAGAAATTCCCGTATCTGGAATAAGAAGAACCAAGTTGATCCAAAATTTCGTTGTGCGGAACTCTAACTGCAGTAACACGATAGCATATTCTTTACGAACCATCAACTGAACCAAAGCATATAGGGAACTACAATGTCTCCGTAATGTTTCCGAGAACTGAGACCACCTCTGCCTTCTTGGTTTTTGTTTATCACTTCCAAAATACATTAGACAGGCGATAAATATTTCTACGCATATTGCAAAAAATTCGAAATAGTCCGCCTAATATTATAGAGTACGAAAAGTTAGTTTTATAACTGATTTGTTTAGTCTTTTACAAGATAGAGGTGATGGTTAAATAGATTCGGGCATAGCCGAATATAATATCTTTTTTGCTCTATATTTGAGAATTATTTTTTTTTACTTACTTTTACTTATTTTTAAATATATATATATATATAATTATATATATATATACATATACATATATGGTTTCTGTATAATTTTTCTTGTTCATGTATAGCATGTTTGGGTAAACAAAAAGATATAAATTATAAACATCTTCCTGTCCAAGATACGGGACCTCTTTCTCACTGGGAGCCTATTACTATGAGGCTTATTGGGATTTGTTATAAAAGCATATGGTACAATTAGAGCTTAAACAGGAGGAACTAATGAACTGCTTATTAAAATATCTGGCGATCGATTACCTACTGCCTACACTATTGATGCAAGAATTCGCAGAAGGCACCGGACGAACAGTCATAGTGCTAGATTACCGTTATATCAAGTACAAAAGTAATTAAATAGTATTCCCAGTACTTTATTTGACAGAGTACTTGTATGAAAGGAACTGTTACCATATATTCCCTTTTGTGTTTTGCAACACGTGCATTTCACTACACGATGCAACAAAAGATGTACTTTATGTACTTACGTATGTGCGAAAGCGATATTATGTACATTGTAATAATTTCACGGAGTTAGATAAACACAAACACACGCGCGAAAAACAACTATACGAGCGCGCTAGTGTGAAAGAAATAAGAAAAAGAATATAAAGTACAAAAACAAACTTCAAGAATACAACATAAAACGCAGCACAAGAGCTATGTTTAGTTTTACAAAGATGTGAACAGTACTTGTACTGCCATTGTAAACATCTATCTAAGTTTGTATCTGTGTAGGCTTACAAGTTGACGCTGTGTGATGGTACATGGCAAACTTTACAAAAAAAAGCGGGAAATTACAAAAGTTTTGTCACAACACACGCATAGTCACACTTAGATGACTTATTCATCATAAATTTCACTATTGTCATATACCAGACAAGGCAGAGTTTTGATATACTTCCACTCTGCAAGGAGAACGACACTAAGACTAAGAACCTAATTTTCGTCTAAAGAATATAATATATATATATGTTATGCATGTTTTCGGAATATGCAATACTTTATGAATTAATTTTTTTTTTTTTCTTTTAAAATTCTATTTTACTCAACTTTGTGTTTTTTCGCTCTTGTGGTTATAAGATTTCTTTTTTTAATACAATGCTAGCTGGCAGGCATTAAATTACCAGAAAACATACCGGAAATGAGAATGTCTTCGTATATTCTCTGGGTGTGTCTGTTTACTATATTCTCGCATACGAATTTTAACGGTATGAAAGTACAAACGGCATAATAGCAAAACAGGAAATGAGCTGCAACTAACGCCACTAAAATGACAAACAATCATAAGTTTTTTTCCTCTTTAGAACGCTTTGCTTTCATTCTTTTGCACTCCATTCGCAGAATGTTTTGTCTTTTACACACACAATTTACGTTCTTCATGCAACAAAATAAAAACAATAAAAAATTATTTTCGCTTTAAGTCGGATCTCGAATACCCATCCAATTAAAAAAAATTCAAAATTATAGCTTTTTCTGATTTTTTTCGTTCGATTTTCATACCGCCTCAGCTCGAAAGTTAACGACATATATAAGTTGGAAATTTTAGGTGCACTAAGAGTTACTAAGAATTACAATTTTTAAAATTAAGTGACAGCAAATGAGTGAGGAAAGCCATGGCCTTTCTTTAAAAACTTGAAATACCCATTCGAACCAATTGTCTGAGTTTGCCATCGTCTCACTAAGCCCTTTTTATTATTCATTATAGCTTCAGAAGGTCGCGAGTTAACTAAAGGTGATTTATAACGACTTGCGGGATAGTTGATGATAGAAGTCCCTGGATTAGTGTAAGACAGTCTCTAACAGCTTTCAGGCTTAATCATATACCGGAAGCCTCGATTCGAGCACAATGGTGACTCGTAATCTAACAACCGATTGCTGATGCGCGATTACTATCATGAATTATTTATTCACTCGCATACTGAAAAATTAGCCAATTAAAGATTTGAGAAACATTTCTCCCAACGCTAATTGATTAGACATAGGCTAATACGGCATCACGAAATCATAGATCCAAACATACAGCTCATCTTAAAGTTGTTGCCCATGGGTCTAAAGAAAACAGCTGGTGACATACTACGATTCCTTAAGATCGGTGAGCGAAATCGCAAATGTTATGCTTCGAAGGTGCGTTATGAAAGCGTTCTCATTCGCAAAGCTTGTCTTGGATAATATCTCAAACTTCTTGAAATTGAAAAGATGTTAGAAGTGATTGTCGGGAGCTGCGCGTGCGATGTTTGCTCATAGTTGCCGCCGTATTTATATATTATTGCCCTTCGTATTAGACTCATATCTCTATTTGCTGAGCCGATTGCAATGTTGTCGGTCCTTCTATCCAACCCAAGTCTATATAAAAGGAAACTAAAATCCCAGAAATTCATTACACTGTGATGACAATTTTCATTGTTCAACATCCCCATCTTAAAATTATGAGATAACTATAAATAAATATAGCGTCAATTGCAAAACAATGAAGTAAATCTATTACCGATATAAAGCGTTAGCACGAAATTCTGTAAATAATACATGACGCAAATATAAACGCTAAGCATATTTTGTGGTCTGTTCGTCCATCGCCTCCCCCTTTCGTGCTAGCAGAATGCGGCTGTTGCCAGCATTCAATATTCATTATATGCTGGTGTGTTAAATATTTCAGTTCGTTTACGTGTTCGTGTATTTTATTATTGTTATTATTATTATTATTGTTGGCTTTTGTTGCTGCTTTTATTGTTATTCTTGTTATTGTTGTTATATCTATATTTTTACTCATTTAATATCACAACCTTCCACTCTAGTTGGCATTTCAATTTAAGTTTCATAACAAATTCAATTTCTCCGCTTTCATGTTACCCGCTATAAAGCGGGCGACCGCAGAACTACATTTGACGGGCGATTTCAAGGGGATAAGAGGGGGAAGAGAAACGTACTTTGAGAAGAGAAAAGAGAGGAAAAGCAAAGCAAAGCGAAAGAGCGAAAGAGCGAGTGGTAAAGAGGAAAGTAAATAGGAAGGTGGTATCAGCTCCAGAATGAACAATAACGCAAATTGTGGTCTTTGCGTACATTGATGGATTTAATAGTGAATAAAAACAATTAAAACGATTAATCCCATCACTATAGAGAAAAAAGTCGAACTTTTATGTATTCATAAATTTTATTAAAAATGGTAAACGTGTCTTGATGGACTAGCTGAGTAAAAGGGGAAAGAGAGAAGTAAAAAAAAAACAAAAAGAAAAAGTGCTAAAGAGGATGTTAAGACGTAAGGCTAACAGATTTTCTATTTACACTAAGCCTCTTATAAAATTTTGATTTACTGTGGAGCGAACAGTCTTTTCGACTACTATTACTATCAACGTCGCTATAAGTTTATTTTATTTTCAACTGTTGATGTGCTTCGTACGTAAGTGCGTAGAAATAACAATCCAAACCACATCTAATCTATCTAACAGTACGCGTACTGTCAGGTATTGTAAAGATTAAAAATGCCATCATCTGTACAGGGATTTTTCTGTTTAATAAATTTGTTGAGGTCAGCTTGCCGGATTACCCAGGCGTTCAGTCTTTAACACTACGCTAAATTCGCTTACTTCTCAATCCCTTTTCTATTCCGAAAAATTTACACCAATGAAACATATATTTTCTGTAAGACTATCGCAATCTTTATTTAATGAGTTTGATTAAAAGTAACAAAGATTCTATGATGTACTGTCTTAATCAGATCGGTTAACCTTCCTATACACAAAGGGAGGATATCCTAGACCTCACACTGTTTCTTCCTAGACCGTTCGTCCTACAGTCAAACGTTACAGTTTACCGTAGCCTAGACTCGCCACTCCCTATCTTTTCTTACCAGCATGGCTTCTGTATCCTATATATTTTCAGTTTCCAATGTATCGCTTCCGATACAATGAAGGCCATATGTTAACTATCCCCATTATAAATTACACTCGGATAAGTTGTCAAATACGACTTTCCGTTGTCATCTAAAGTTTGGTGGCAATGAAAATGAAAGATTGACGGTTGATAATTTTCCGTATCGAGTTAAATCGTTGACCATGCAAAGCCTACGCGGAAATTTCGAATTTTATGTCGTCAACCCCACTTATTTTTTTAGGAAAAACTTTAGAATGGTATTGGAAATGTCATCGTAAGATTCAGTTTGTTAGATGGGAATCCATGCGTACCGAGCTTAGAGTTCAATTTAAGGATCGCCATTCAGATTTCGATATACGAGAGCGTATCCGCAATAGGAAATAAGAGAGATTTTGAAAAAAATTTTGATCCTGAAGTTCGCAAAGAATTAACCCATTTTGAAATTTCAACCACACCTCGCTTAAGAGAATTTATATTGAGGCCTCAGATTTTAGAGGAAGAATTAAACAAATCCAAATCCCTTAAAGTTAATACTTGTCATCTTTCTGAAATGGTAGTACACGAAGAGATAGTTGATGATACGGTTGAAGAATAAAAGTATTAACGTGTTGGCATTGTTCGCAACATGGTCGCGATTTCTAAGATTGCCTAGCAGATAGGCGTTGCGGATGTTACGGTTGTGGAAGTCCCCAGACTCTGAAACCTAATTGTCCTAAGTGCAGCAAGTCTCCAAAAAATTGGAACGGAACCCCTCTGAATCGTCAGAAAGCACCCAGAACACATCAATAATAACTCGTCATGTCTCAGTCCAAACCATTCCCTCAGATAGTCTGAAAGTTTTATTAAATAATCAGTCCGGGAAAATTCAAATAGATAATCATGTTCCACATAGTGCATCCGAGAACTATCCTCCTAGGATTCTCAAACCACATAAACAAAATATTATGTCCGATTACTTGGATACAATAAAATTGAAGCCAAAATTTTATTGAAAATTGGTCTGTTGTCTGTTCCTTCAATTCATAAAACACCTAGATGGTCCACTACTCGATTACGCTTTTGAAAATTTGTTTTAAATAATAGAAAGATATTCTATTCCGCAGTCCTTTTTGATGTCAGTCAGAATGATATACGGCCATTTGTTTCCATTCAGTTATTTGATCAAAATGTGCTAGGTCTAGTTGGTAGTGGTGGTCTCATATTTCGCTTCTAATTACGATAAAACTTTTCTTGAGGAAAATAAATACTCATGGACTAGGTTTATCGCATGCTTGAAAAGGGCTGGCGGTACTAAACATGCTCGAGCAGGTTGTATGACCACCTATGTGACGTTTCGAGGTGAAACAAAACCTACTAATTTATTGATTATGCCATCTCTGCAGCAAAATTTATAGTTAGCAATTAATTTCTTTCTCACCTTTGGTCATGCGAAAAGTTTTCCGAACGTTTAAGCACGTCTTCATCGTTCTGTTGTAATTAACTAATGATTAATATAACCGATCACAATTTGAGCGTAAAGCAATCCAAAAAGTTAAGAAGTGTTATAAATGTAATGCTATCCTACAAACCTAAAGGATTTGGCAGGACCTCAATTATTTGTCATATTATCGATAATGGTGACAACAAACCAATTAAACAGCGTTATTTTGCGGTGTCACCCGTAGCAGGAGGGCTTCTGTTTGGGGATATCGATAGAATGCGAAGATAGAAATCGCAAAGCCATTGGTCTTCGCTTATGACCTTGGACAACTTTGGAGTGGTCAGGGGAAACAAAACTCTCTTTTGCGAACTTAAAAGAATAATTACGTTCTGCTCCGTTATCACACAATGCAGATTTGAATCGACGAAGAGATACCCGTTGCGTACATGTCTCACAAGCTTAATTCTGCTCAAAGAAATTATTCAGTCTACGAACAAGAACGCCTTCTTTTTTATAAAAAAGTTTCGAAACTATGTAGAAGGTCCCGAATTTGAGGTTATTACGGATCACGCTTCTCTCAAGTGGTTAATGTCCCAAAAGGGTCTTTACGGTCGATTAGCTAGCTGGTCGTTGAAATTGCAAGGTTTCAACTTCTCAATTAAGCATCGTAAAGGTTGTCAACATGGCGTACCTGATTTATTCTCTCGTGCTCACTTCGAAAACCTTGAAGAATTTAATAGATTACAAATGAATAAGTGCTTATTAGAATAGTTAACCGACTCTATAAAAATAGATATGACGTCGGCTACTTTTCAATCCCAATCATATTTGTCATTAAGAGAATCAGGATTAGAACAAGTGCTGGATATACAGATTCGAGATGCTTTTATATACAAACATCCTACAGTAGATGCGGTTCAAGAGCATAGTTTACAGAAATTATGGGTAACACCAGAGCTTAGGGATGAATTAATCAAACATGCTCATGAGCATCCATTGAAGGCTGATGGAGGCATAGGTAAAACCATGTTTCTATTAAAAACGATTTTCTATTGGTCGAAAATGGTTAAACAAATTTCCGATTTTGTTTCTTCGTTTGACGTCTGTAAGCAGACGAAAGTATCGAACCAAATTTTAAGACCTCCTAAAGGCCAACCAATAGTCCCCGTACGATCTTTTCAGAGCATATATCTTAACTTGTTAGGCTGCTATCTTAGATCATCTTCTGGTAACATAAGTATTATAATCGTCCTCGATCAATTCTCTAACTTTCATTTTCTCAAACCCATTAGAAAAGTTAATGGCCAAAGCATAGTGGCCTTTCTAGACAAACGTGTGCCACGTCTATGGCATACCGGAATAAATTACGATTGACAACGGGATTCCATTTAGATCTTCTCTGTTCAAGTCCCTATTAGAGAAGTATGGTATTTAAAAGAAACTTTACCTAAAGCCGTAAGGTGGATCACCACAACAGTAAATTAGATAATCAATTCGAAAAAGCCGTAGTAGTGGCTAAGCATGAGTTAAGCTATTACAAAGTTGAAGATCTAGCAGACGAAAAGTTAGGCTTCTTTCATGTCACAGATTTACGCGCATGATCACTGCAGCCTCATCGAATTGCTTCCAGCAGTTGATGCCCTCGCGCTCGTTTGTGCAGAACACCTACTTTCTAATACGAGTTTTTCTTGTTCACAACCCCTTTTCATCGTTTTGTTGACAGAACAAGGATCCGACCATGTATTGAAAAAGGTATTGTGGAGCTTGCGCGCGAATGTCAAAATTTTGGGTCGGGAGATGAAGAACTGGAATGACCGGAAAAAGGGGAAAAACGATAGCGGATGGTGTAAGCATGTCTTGCCAAATTTATAAAATGCGAAGCTAAAAAAAACTTCGGAATTATGAACATATTTACGGTAAAGAAAAGAAAAGGCACCTTAGGACCTCATTGAACCGTGTGAATGTACATTGAAGATTAAATACTTTTTGAGAACATTCGAAAATTAAAATTTCATTTTTTTTTCGACCGAACCATTTCACGAATAATTCCACGAACTTAAGCAAACCAAGTCGGATATAGAATTTTCTAGAGTGATGTGTAAACATTTGTTGAAGAGAAAATTAAAGCAGCACGGAAATGGAAAAGTATGTAAGATGTTTGTGGAAATATTTATTGTTAATAATTATTTTTGGAGAATTGTAAGCCTTTCTCTAGTCATAAAAGATGATCATATCAAAGAAACTATGATGTCATCGGCCAGAACCAACAAATTTCGTTATTAATTACGTTACTAAAATTGAAAATAATATAAAAGGCTAAGGGAAAAGAAGCAAGAATTTACTTTTTTTTTCGGGATTCTCAGCTAAAGAACCATCTGTCGAAGAGAAAAGAACGTTTAACTTGCTGTAAAACAAAAACATAGAGTTCGATGAGTTTCCATGTTATCGGGTTTCTTGACATTATTCGGTGGACAATAGAAAGAGAAAAGAAAATTTGTGAAAATTCGATGAAGATAATTTCGACATTATTTAATTTAAAAATATAAAAATAACGTCTACAACAAAAGAAAAGAGTGTTTTTCAACATCTTGTACAATAACCAAAAACCTGAAAATTTCTCTACAAAAAAGAATAAAACAAAAATGATGGGAATTTGGTTTTACGAGGAAAAGACCAAACAAACAAAAAGTAGTGACAATTTGTTCTCGTACATGTTTTGTTGCAAAACCCTAAAGCAAACATAAAATACACATAACCTTTGTTTTGGATTCAACTAATATTTTTAAATTTAAATTAAAACTACTAGGCTCAATATCTAATGTAATTTTATAAATTAGAGCCGATAGCGCGTGTTGCTAGTGCTCAAGATCTTTCTTGTTTAGTATAAGAATTTATTTCATTAGTCTAAAATTATAATAATAATAATAATAAAATCCAGAATACATTTTTTTAAACTCATTAAACATTTCAGCAATCTTCATCCAAAACCCGGGGTCTTTGTGTCCTTTTTTTGATCGCTGTGTAAAATCCTTTGTGTGCAGTTCAGCCTAATTGTGGAGGCACCATTAATATGGGCTCGTTGCGTCATTGTATACAGCGTACACAATCAAACCAACTGCACTACAACAACATCTATTAAATGAACAATTAGTGGCAAATATTTCGGTTGAAGCCATTTCCGCATGCATTTTGCATTCTTCAGGATTCATTTAAAGTCTTACTTGCTGGAAATAAAACCACATAATCGAAGAAGGTTTATGTTTGATGAGTTGTGCTGCTAAATATATGCTTATTGATTTGTACGCCTCCTCTGTGTTACCTGGGTCATGGTTTGAGGCTTTTTAATATTTAAGTTAAATCTAAATAAATACAATATGAACACATGTAGGGCCACATCTACATTGTTACAGAAATCCCAAATCTAATTTCATTCCAACTAATTGATTTTCCCAGAAAATAAATTTCCGAGAGATGGAGAAACCATCAAAAAAAACCAAATTCATGGCGCGTCACACATTTGCCGGCCGACGAAAAAGATTAGCGGAAAACACATCAATTATTGTAAATTGCTTATATAAGCAGAATGAGTTCGTCGGAAAAAAAATTTGAGTCGAAAAGAAAGTTTCAGTGACGAATATTATAAAACTAAGTAAACTGTAAATAATCCTTTAAAGAAATTGATTGCACATAAAACCGCGATCTACTGATGCGAACGGTATCAAGAAAGCATTTCGTATCAAAAAAAAAGGTTTTCTTTTGATTAGTAATTTGAAAAATCATTGATTTGTATGCTTAGCGTGCGATGATATAATCTTAAAATACGTATTTACTTCTTATAATTGATTTATTTTTATTTCTCTTGTTTCTGTCTTTTTTACATAAAATTGAAAGGAGTAGATAAAGTAAACAAAAGAATAACGATACTGGTTACTCGTAAAAATCCTACTATAATAAATGTTCTTGAAATGTGAAAGCAGAAAAGTGAAATGAAAAAAAATGTTCTTTTAATGTAGTGAGAGGAAAGTAGGCTGCTAGGGGTCTTCGGACCCAACTTCGGGGTCCCCTGCGAACCTTTCTATGGGCAGTGTGTGTGAAGAATAGGCCCCTCTGGTATTCGGTAAGGGGCAAATACGTACAAATTCTTTGTCGTAACCGTCCTAGAAGTGTCCCTGAGCATGTTATAGAACCCCCCCACATCTCCTGGACTAGCTAGCTCAGCTATGGCACATACACTTACCTCATACGCTTCCACTCCTCTTCAAGTGACACCGCAATGTTGCCTAACTTTCTGTAGGCAACAGCTTCTCACTTTAGAGGGCTAACAGGATAAATAAATAAATTTTATTTTATTTTAAATGTTACAACTTTTTTAACCAAATGTCGGCACTTTCTTTTTTTTTTATCCCTCCTTTTATCTATTTTTCGTACACAATGTCCCAAACCAAACTTCTTTATTCGCTCTTAGTTTGAGAGCTGGTGTCGAAAAAAAGATAAAACGATTCGTTCAGCGCCCTGGTCCATCTCCACATCCTCTCAACATCAAACAAAAACCAACAAAAACAGCGTCAAAACATCCCCCGCCACATTCACGTGCGAAAGCTTAACAATCCTGTTAATTAATGTTCGCATTCTTTTTTTAGGAAAAAAAAAGATACAAGATTGCTAAGCTAAAAGCTCGTGTTACGAGTTGTGCTAAATAAAGGCAGCATTTGCTCGTCTTTTCAAATCTCTCTTTTTGCGCCTGCCAAAGAGAGACGTACACTAGACTTTATAGAAATCAAGATTATACATTAAATGCTTCATGTATATATTTTATATCAGAAACCATACCTATGTATGTGTAGTTTGGGATAAAAAAACTGATGGAGAGATCTGAAACTACTACAATGGTAACGAAACGTATGTTGAATGTGAAATAAGCGCGATCCGGGTATTAACTGCACGATGCAAAATTTTTATTTTCAGCGAGTATTCATGTTCTTTGCGGGAAGCTTTTATTTTCTATATTCATTGCTTTGGTATTTACTACAGCGAACTTTCCTTCCATTGCATTACTTTACTCACAATTAACAAAGTCTTTACCAATTGGTCGGAAGTCAAATCGACTACTTGGAAAAGGCTCGTGAATTTTGTAACACGCCTTTTTGAGGAACTTTTCCTCCTGAAACATATTATGCTAAATGCGTTGCCATTTCCACGATATTAAAATATTATTAGTCACAGAAAGAAATTTGGTGACATCCATTTATATTAAATGCGATGTGTGTGGGTTTATTTGCTTGAAAATACAACTCTGTAGAATGTCGGGTTGTTAGTCTCAATAACAAATTAATTGGTAGGCATGGGACATTGGTAGACCTAATGAGAAAAATGAAATTAGGAAGAAGTGGAAGATAGTTTTTGGGTTTTGTGGGGGAGAGTTGATGCATATCGAGTTAAAAAGGAACAATGAATAACTTGAAGTGAAGGAAATTATATTAACGCGTAAATTAGATAGACTTTAAAAGGAAAACAAATTCGTGAACGAGGATGAGTTTGACAGCAGGAGATGGTTCTTTGACATAGGTTTTGCTTTTTTTCTGTAAGGAGGGTGAAGGACGAGAATAAGGCGCAAGAAAAATTTTGAGGAAGGGCAAAAGACTGGAAAAGAAAAGTTGATACGGGAAATTAAAAGATTACTCGAATGAAATCCGCGAAGAAATTCGGAAACAAACAAAAAGCAAACGAAAATGAAGGAATATGGCGAACGTCTTTCTATATAAATGAACAGATTCTTTTAGTGTGTCTAAAAAGATATTAAAAAAAAAAATAGATAAATAAATAAATTTCCAAACTGTTAGTTTGCTGACATTGATAAATTCGATGATTTTGTGGTGCCTTTTCGTTGAAAACAGACAAATTTTTCCTATGATTATTTTGAGAAGGCACGTACTTAAACAAGAATAAAGAAAAAGAAAGCAAAACTCAAGCTATAGCAACAAAGAAAAAAAAATATTAGAAAACAACATGGCGGACGTTTTTCTGCATAAGCGCATAAATGCTGAGTGTGTATAGAAACAATAAAAGGTCGTGATGGGAGAATGATTAAAGTGCTTAAGAACGATTAACATTTCGTTTGTCTGACGTTGTATTAAATATAGATTTTGTAAAAAATTTGAGATCGCTTGGAGCATATTGTCTGAATAAGTGCTCACTTTATTAGCTAGGTAAAAAACCCCCTTACATATGTCAAGAGAATAGTTTGAAAAAAAATTTCTCAGTTTTAATAAAATATGAACCCCACGACTTCTAAAAATTAGTGCACAAAATCTATTATTCGTGTCGCTAGCAGAAAAAAAGAATTTCCAAAAATGTAACAAAGCAGTTTGCACAATCACCTGAAGTTCATTCACACTTTCATTCATTCAATCATTCATTCAATCTTTCATTCATTTATTGATAAATTCATTAATTCATTCAGTTCAGTCATTCATTCATTTATTCGTTCACTTACACCTTCGATCATTCACTCGTCCATTCATTCACTCTTTCATTAATTCGTCCAATCTCTCATTATCCATCATTTATTCAATCACGAATTCCTCCAATCACTCGTTCATTCAATCACTTATTCCTTCATTTGTTCAATTATTCATTCAATCATTCATTCATTCATTCGTTCTATCACACATTTCTTCATCCATTCAATCTTTCATTCATAAATTTTTCTTTCGCTTATTCATTCATTCATTCATTCCTTCATTCACGCAATGGTTTAATCATTTATTCATTCATGCGTTCATTCGTCCTTTTATTTATTCATTCCTTTATACATTCACTCATTCATTCGTTCGCTCAATTATTCATTCAATCATTCATTCACTCATTCATTATCTGACATAATGGTAATTTTTTTCTGCTTGATGGAAGGTGAACGAAATTAAATAAAAATATATGGTATTCAAACGGAACACAGATCCGTTAGAGCAACTCTCAATTTACACTGCCATGAACTTTTGGTGATCACATCAACTTTACGCTGTCGAGAATCCAGATAGCCCAACCAAAGTATCATCTTGCAAATTCAGCTATCGAAACTAAACGTATTATTACCAAAAATAAAAAAAAACTAAACGTTAGCAACCATTTCAGGATAAAATTTAAAAATAAATTTAGCCGAATTCTGGATTTGAATTTCTTATAAATATATCTAGAGGATTTCTGTTTCGAATCCAAGAGAATCAGAATTCTGTTTCGATTAAGAGAACTTATAAGATCATAAAAAATTTCATTGCAATTTATTCATTTAAACAAGAAATAAATTGACAGCCGAACCTAGCTAGCTTTTAAAGGTAAATCTTATACAAATTATTAGTTAAAACTAATACAAAATGTATAAGGAAAGAAAAAGAGAAAGAATAATAAGCGGTGTATAAATAAAAAGGAAAGGAAAGAAAAGAAAAGAAAAGAAATAGAAGCATGCACACAGTCACAACCGGTGCTAATCCAAGTTGCGAGTGGACCGTAAATCTTATACTAATTATTATAGAAAACTAATACAAATGTACATAATATATAAGGAGAAGTAAAGCAAAAATATAATAATAATAATTCATGTACAAATAAATGAAGAGGAAGAAAAGAAAAAACATATACACAACTAGCACAGAGGCACACCCACAACCGGCATAGATCCCATGTGTGGGCGAACCCATACGTCATTGCAAACGTGCAAAAGTTTGGCAACCGATAACAGTAAACAAGACCAATTAATTTTCGAATCATAGTGAAATATTAAGATTGCAAGTCGGTTTAAACACCCTATAAGCAGATCGCGCGTACTAAGGATACTTTTAATAGAATTTAAAAAGTTCGATAGTGAGATTAAATCATAGATATCACATAGGTTTCTACAAACTACTCTGAACGGATTCAACAGCTCATAATTACATTCGCATTGATTAAGCTAAATGAAGATAAAGTTCTTAGAAAAACGGTTAGGGAAGCTAAAGGTTTTCTCATCAAGCAATGTGGACGAATCGATAGAACCATTTATTAAGCTAATTAAGAAGGAAACACCAAGAATAAATACACGTTTCTCTTGTGATGGTAAGTCTAATAGACGCAATCTATTTGCATTAGGGGGCAGAGAGAAAGCGAGTCCCAACCCAAATTCGTAAGGGCAAACAGCAAGAATTGGTTTTGAACGGATTCAATTGAATCTACATAGCAACTATAGGAAGGAGATCACACAACAGAGACATACCCAAGTATTGATGTAACTAAGCATATCTATAGCCTTTTTATAAGGTAAGCATCCTTAAGCTTTTAATGAAACGAACCGCTCACCTAGCTTTATTTAAAGAGAACTCAATGTTCAAACTAAAACGTAATCTTTGGTCGAAAAGAATCCCGAAATCGAAGAACAAATCAACATTTTCCAACTTGTGTCAATCAAAGAAATACTCACTATTGACTGCCTTTCTCCCTCAGAAAGAAAACTTCTTGCATTTTGTTAGATTTAATCTCATAAAATTTAACGAGCACCATCTAACCAAATTATTTAAATCAATGCAAAGCTAAAACGATTGCACTCCGAAGAAGAGGAACGAAAACAGTCTAACATCGTCAGCTGGATATAATCACCGGGAGTGGGAGTATTAATGTAAACAATACATAAAAGACGCCCAAACTGGCTCCCTTGAGCGACATTCGACGTCACGGAAAATTAATCCGAGATGATGAAGTTAAACGGAACCCTGAATGATCTCTTATGAAAAGGAAACCTTATTTATTTCACTAAGTACAAAAGGAAGCTAGAGGTCTGGAGTTTGAAGATCGATAAGTTATGGTTATTTGGTATAGTGGTACTTAATACTAGTTATGGTCAAAATTATTATATAAAAATATGCAAAAATGAAATAGAATTTTTTTCTTTAGTTGAGAGAAAAGTAGCTTAGGCATCATTCCCATTAAAAATCATGGTCAAAAGAGGCCATAGGCAGGACTGCCCGCTTGCTAAGTAGATTTCATCAGCATGAGAGCCATGTCCACGGAGCTTGAGCCCCGACACGATCAATTGAAATTTGAAATATGCAAGTAAATGCTTTAATATATATATTTAACATATCTACTTTTTGTTTTGTATCACTTAACATCGTGTTAAAATGAATATGCGGCAGAGTGAGTCTTTTTACGCAAGGTTCAGTATGTAGCAGAACACTTGCAGAGTCTGCCGGCTTGTTTTGATGTTAGCCTGTTACCAAAATGTCATTTACATGCACTAGAAAACGTTTGCATTAAAATGAACGCTATCATCGTCAATCGGCAGAATTACTATGGCGTACTATTTAGCACAACAAGTGTCTACTAGTCATTCTATGAAATGTTCAGCGTAACCGTTCTCAACATTTTACATCTACGTTAGGCGTATGAGTTTATTTTGTACGTCTTTGTAGATATACGTTGTATGGTTCTATAGATAGTAATTATACAAGGCAGAGATTATTGTGCCACATATACACATTAAAACGAACCAGAAACAACTGTGAAAACTAATCTCTTGACAAACAGCCTTGAGATGTCAAGCAGTCAGTCAGAGATTTGGTTCATATGGTAATCGCAATATGTGGAAGTCGGAGGGGTAGTTGAAAAATATTATGTGACAAATTAATATCGTATAAGCCCTTGTGCAAGTTCTAATGATGTATGTGTTTATTAGAGATAAAAGAGAAAGTTATAGAAAAGTTTATCCACACAAAAAACGCTATAAGGATTGCATGAAGTCTTTCTCGAATACAACTCTTTAACGGTTTAAACGCTTATTTTTTCATGTAAGTCCGTAGCAAGCCAATGCTTCATTAAATACGTTTCCTCTGAGTCTTGTGTACCAAAGATAAGACATAAGACTCAAGCTTGCATACAACGCTACTCTGATAGATAAAATTAAGTTAACGACTTTATATTTTCGTCTTTTAAGCAATTCTCTAATACTTGTTCATAGAAGCACCTTGCATAAGCTCACCCTGTTTTCTAGTTGCTGACGCCACCAAAGCTGCTTGCATGTTGTTTAAGATGGTGATCCATTTATACGAAGGATAGTACTTCTGTATCGTGACGGATAGGCAACAAGAAATGGGTTGGGCTGTCCAAAGCATGAATATTACAGAAATAAAAAATACCAAAACACTTGTAAAAGAGGTAGGGAGTGTAAAAGCAAATTTGCCCAAGGTTCTCTCACTAGGCGATGATAACGCTATGAGTACAAAATATCATTTTTGCCAATATTTTACTCTTGTAATGTAAGAATTCTTCGTCAAAAAAAGGGATACAGTACTCCAAGAACTATATAAATAAATAGATCCGTCAAGCGCTTTAGCTGTGTTATTAACGGTAATTACATTTTTTTCTTTTTGAATAATTTTCTCATACAAAACCCACTAAACACGGCACGTAATGTTAGAGATTAACTGGACTGTATGTGCGAATATCCTTGCATCAGCTTATCAACGTTCATCGTTAATTGTGTGTCGAAAGGAAACGGAAATGTGAAAACTAAAACAAAAAAGGAATTCATATAAAACTTGTTGAGCTGTTGCAACCGTCTATTTTCTCTTTCTTCTTCTTATATACTTATTAGAGCTGAGGTTATTAATTACAGCGAAAGGTCAGCGAAATATTAAAAAATGTAGTAATGAGTGAAGAAACGTTTAATTGAGTTTTATGTACTGGGAGTTTAATCAAGTTTTCAATTTGTGTTTCATTCAGAATTCCGCTGTGTTCAGCATATGCTTAAAATTAATTAATTTAAATATATAATTGAAATCAATCTTTTCAATTTAATAATTTTAAAAAAAGAAAATTTTTTAATTGTTATACCGTACACAACTTATAGTACAAGAGTATATAAGCTAAGTGCGCATGTATGCGATACCCAGAAAGACTTGAGATAGACCCATTTTTTATCCTATCGACCGATTCAGAATCACTTTACGAATCGGCCTAAAACCGCTTGCACGTCTGTCCGACTTCCTTGTTTTCTTCTGTTCAACTTGCAAGCCACAGATATGTTGGTTAAATGTGATACCATGACATGTTTTGATCCAAGGACGAATGCTATTAAAATTGGCTCATATCGGACCGCTTTTGCAGCACTTCGCTGTATTGTAGAGTATTCAATGGTGCATTGTATGCCACTACAGAATTTTGACTCATTTTTCGTAGATACTTTTGTTCTTGGTTGTTTCCAAGTGCCTTTATTTTATTCGATTCTTGACCATGGGCGTTTTATGCGGTCGATATAACAATTGTCTATGTTGTTAAAGATGCCGTGCCACCTAAACGATGACGTGGTAGAGTTAGTCTTTACAATTCGAAGAGCCTGGTGTTATCATCAATTTGTTCATTTCTTTTCACTTTCTTCATCTATTCCTTGTACATGCGAAGCCCGCCATTGTTCTTAAATCGAGTTGTTTATAAATAAAACTATCAGGGTTTGTTTGCAAATCACCAAGTTCTACTCTAGAAACGTTTAACAGTAATGTGAGTTGCTTACAGGGCCAGAGGCCAAAGAAAACACTGACTTAAGAAAAAATGGCCAAAAGCTTTGGAAGGGCGTCATGCATATATAAGCTTAACGCAAATGGCTCAGTATGTTATGTCTCGCAAATCTATAAAGGGAGGATATATGTCTTAAGGAGTCATTGTTGGTTCAACATTTGTTTTACAAAACAACCAATAGACTCCGTAACGAACTTTTAAAGCCCATTCAAGTCGAAGGATCAAGGTGAAGTCATTGGTCACATGTAATCATTTTAGGACTAGAAAAAGTCACTTCTCTGTTGACAAACACACAAAGTATTTTAACTAAGTGCTTCCTTTGCGTACTGATTGATGTGACGATTATATAAAAGCTTTAATAAAAAAAATTTTCCTCATATACAAAAGTTCACAAAGTTAATAATCTATAATTTATGACTATCACTATCTTCCTCTCTTCACATACATATGTTGTATGTATATATATATATGTGTATTATATAGACATTCATTACACATTTATTACATTACATCATTTCGCACGTTTACATTTATTACACATTTATATATTACGGTTTGGTACGGTGTTTGCAACTGCTACACATGGTCATGGTATCAAAAGGCTCTAATCTCACTAAATGAGGCCTCGATATTTGCTCTCCCGCCTTTATTTTCAAAACACTTAAAATTTCGTAAAACGAAAGCACTTCTAGATTAATTCAAGTTATTGATGGAAGATTTCTAATACGTAGGGAACTCGTCTCGCCATTGACCAAAAAGAGCGATGTTCGCTGTTCTTCATTCTCAATTAAGAGGAATGACCAAGTCAAATTATTTTTTTTTAGTACATGTGGCAAAAGTCCTTTGCCTGAAAGAAAGTTTTCCCTTGAACTAAACAGTCCGAGAGGATTGCCAAGCCAAGTGAACGACTGCAGACAAAGGGCTCACTTGTTGATTGGTAACACCCAAAGATATCGTTAGCATACTTTGGAACGAATTTCCAAACAAGCGTAGCTTAATCGAAATGCTGAGATCTATTTGAAGGGCGTCAATGATTCTGCTAAGAAACTAGTGGGTGGATTATTTCATATTAGTTGTGAATCTACGCTTAGAGTGTAAAGTATGCAATCCTTTTCTTGAGAGACACATCAAAAAGAGTCAGAATGGACATTTGAGTTTGTGCAAACTAGTGGTACCATTTCATCACATTTTTGTCATATTAATCAGGAAAACATATCTATGAAAAACATATGTGAAAAGTCCAGATGCCTTTTTCTCAGGGGGCGATTTTTTAAAACGGCATGCAGCATTACTCCAAAAATTTCACGTCTTTTCTTTTAACTCTAGACGTAGGGACCGACATTGATTTAACAAACACGTAGAGTATAGTAGTAGTTTTAGTTTTAAGTTTGATGCCAACCTTGTAAACATATTTGGAGAATGTAAAAGATTGGTAAGCTTCAGTATGTTGCTAGAAATGAAATAAGGAATTAATAAACTTTATTAAGCGTAAAATTGAAGTTTTCTTAAAAATAAAAACTTGCGGCCGGTTGCCGAATATTTTATTTATGAGTGTCCATTGCTTCGTTATTCTTGACTAACAATAAATAACAACACCACAAATACGATTCATGATGGAGAGTACATAACGATCTAGAACGCCTGAATAGTACGATTTAGGGTCGTATAGCATGCGCTCAACAACGTAGCTCGATCGACCACATCAACACACTAGAACTCCAAATTACAATTCTGCGTAGGTAAAAAATTCAATTTGAAGGTCATTCGCGTCAATGGCAGAAGTCGGTAAATGTCCTTAAATTGCCTTTTCCTGTTTCGGTATAGACTACATTAGCCATAAATTTGTAAATATACTTTTTGCTCCGTCTGTTCTTATAAAACCAGATAAGCTTCATATTCTCACTAAACTATAAGTTAAGGTCTATAACACATTGGGCAGATATAAACGGTCTCTAATTAAATTCAGCTAAAACGCAGTTCATTTCTGTATATCGTAACGTAGTTTGCAATACGCCTGTCCCAACGTTTAAAAATGTCTCATAAAATTTACGAATTCCGTAAAACATCTTGGTGCCATATTTTTGATAGCAAGTTAACTTGGACACATTGGGGTCAACTATTGGTAATGTTAGTTATGTTAAGACATGTGGATAAGTTTAAGCATTCTTTTAATTCTCATGAGATGGGTTGGTTACCTTTAAAAATTCAAAATAATTCTACTATGTCAATACGATATTCTTTATAACTTCGATTACTTGAACAATTATGGTTTCAACAAACTTTTCAATTAAGATACGTTTTTGGTTTAAAAGGCATCCATATTATCTCTAGTTATAAAAACTAAACGTATGGTGTTTCCCTAAATAATAAAGGACGAATAGAGGAACTAAAATGACGACTGTTCAGCCGCTTACGCAAGACAGTTACATTCAATTTTCTTCACAAGTTTAAATTTTCGAGGTGTGATAGATGTGAACAAACTTAAGCTTTACGATGTACAGCTTTTGTTCCGGAGCGTCCATTTCGCATTACATCTGTGCATTTCGGTACTTCATTGCCCAACAATGTTCAGCTCTTCACTAACTCCAAAAGCTTTAAGAAGAAAGTTAGTGGAAGTCGTTAATATGATCTGCAAGTCGGTGTATATATTGAATTACATTGAATTTAATATTGTATTAAATGCAATTTAATATTGAATTAAATTTTTCGAAACAAGAAATTATTAATTAATAACATATAAAAATATTCAATTACGCGAAACATCAGCTTACAACTTGTAATTAATAGTAATATTATACATACATTGTGATATGTTACATTACACTTCCATGTTATAGACTTCGTTTTATATTGTTGTATTATTTGTTAGTATATTTTCTTTGTTTTTTTTTTAACCTTCTAAAAGCCATATTTGGCCGTCATTTTGAAAACTGTAAGCTTTTTACGAAAGTCGCTTGTACAATAAATAAACAAATACAAAAGAACGCCGACCATTACATATGCTACACCACGTCATTTTGTACAGTTATTCACTCGTTTTGGCAATAATACACCAAGAAGTGAGCGTTATTTTCATGCAAAGCCATAATTTTCATGAAAGTCCGCATATAGGAACATTAATCTTTCACTCCACATACGAGTTTACTTTTCATGATAGCGCCTTGTAACGAATCTTCTTAGCCGGAGTATCACTGAAGGCTTTCCAGGAAGTTCCTTTCCATGAAATTTGTAAATAAAGTCTTGGATCTTCGTATTTTTTTTTTTTTTTTTTTTTTATATTAATATATAAATACTATTAATGAATTGCGACAGATAAATATGATTATAGATTTATTTGTTAAGGACGAAAACCAGCGTGGTGACTCGCGAACCGATTATTACTATTTCGTGGTTTCACTTTATGAAATATGAGCTTCCGCGTTCTGTGCTCACTGAAATTCTGTAAAACACACTGTCTGTGTTACGACCAGTAGGGCCAGTTATTCGTTCCTACATGTCTCCTTAATCGATTTTATTATTGCTAATCATACAAAGACTTAGTCAGAAATAGCGGCTGCGTAAAGGCTGGCATACGCTATCCATAAAGTCTAAATAAAATAATTTTGTCGATTAGCACTTAGCGCTTTGGCTCCCGTAATGCAATTGAGAAGCCGAATGTGTTGTGCTACGCGCTTTCATAGCTGCCGTCAGGATCTTTACAATGTATCGTTACAATGTTGCTACGCTCGTGCCTGTTACAAAGCTGACACCCATATTACATTGTAATATGTATATTGACTCATATAAGGTTATTGTTTATTTATTGTTTATCGCTACAATGTCGTTCATGTACCATGTAAGCGTACGAGTGAGAAACCGGTTTTGGTGAGAAAAACAAATAGGCACCTAGTGCAACGTCTGAATTGGTACGATGCTTAATAAAATGGAAGCATTTGAAATATAAATATTATAGCCAGAATTATGCTATCGGAAGTAGTGCTTCAAATGTGCAACGACACAATACCATACCATAGGCGAAAATTCGGCAAACTTTATTCTGATGAAGGCTGGTATTTATTTCTTAAGAGCACTTATTTGTTAAGAATACTTATTTCTGAAATAAAGACAGAACATCATTTTGATCGATTATTTGCTAAAACGTTCCGTTGAAATTCGAAAGAAACAACACTTGTAACATGTGTAGAGACAAAATGTGTTATTTTTTAACACTGAAAATTAAAGGTGTGAGTTACCTGTACCATTACTGATTAACTTTATTCAAATGATGGTAAAAAATTTAAATAAAATGTATTGCTTTTTTTTAAAAAGTTAGTGATTAAATTAGATACAAAGATGAAATAATCTAAAACATCTTTTGATTACCTCAGGGTTGGTGTGGAAAATTGCACACAATTGCTAAATAAATTGGAAAAATATAGCAGAAAAAATGTAGCAAAGACTAGGCAAAGTAATTATAATCATTTTTTCTTTTTCTATTAATAAGTATTGTTTTCTTTACAAGAAAATATTTTTAAAATGTAATAGAAAAATAGAGAAATTGACAAATTTCGAAAAATATTTACAGCAGCAACTACAAAAAAATAACTGCAATATTAATTTTTTGTTACTAAATAGATAGAAATGGGAGAAATTAGACACCAATTATAATAAAAATTTTTTGCAAACAAATAGGTAAGAAAGAAACTGAAAGAAATTTCCCATGAAAATACCAAAAATAAGAACAGCTATTGTCACAAGCATAGCACAATCAAAAGTTGAAAAATTCTGCATGTGTGCGTACATATAATTGCTTAAGCAAACGTACGCATAACCACACACAAGTATTTCTGCTTTAGCGCGAGTACGCTCGCGCACAAATCTATTGAATATGCACAAAGATCGTAATAGTGTGTAGTCTTATATCTGTATTTGTCACACAAATTTCAGTAAATGCTCTCTCATTTCAGTTAGTTTACTCTCTGTTACTAGTGGCTTTTACTAGTGGTTAATAATTTTGCTGCCTAAATGTTGCTAGCGAAATGAGCTATTTATCTTATAAGTAAGAGCGCAAGGCATCCCATAAATAAAAAGATATTAAAGACCGTAAGAGAGGGTAAAAGAACTGAAATGAGAGGATTTACTGAAATTTGTGCAGTGAGTATGCGCAAGCCTACCCTATGAACATATGTATGCGGTAGTATACAATATACATATAATATATATACAATATACCTGAACGTGAGTGTATTCGCACTACGCTAGCTATAGGCGATCGAAGTGTAAAGATGGATCTCTCTTAAGCGCTTCTGGGTGTTGCATACATTCACACTAACTTAACATATCCTATACCATAAGTGGTGGGTATAAGTAGTGGATATCGACGATGAAAAAAAGCTAATTACTATATAAGAAACATTTTTGTTTGGCTATTACAGAGAAATATTTTCTTAGAGCATACTCTTCGCCAACGTCGAATATGATAGCAGTCGCTACCGTTGAAAGGATCCGTTCGCAAACGTTTGGCTGAGTATAATCGATTTATGCTGCAAAAAAATTCAAAAAAGGTAAACGAAATATGAACCCGGGATTTGAGTACTGAAGAGTTTAGTCTGACATAAGTTATAGTCTCCATATTAACTTAAGTTTTACTTTTTACAATTCCTTAAGAAGAATCTGTCGAACGATTGTTTAACGTTGATTTCTTTATATCGAGCTCGTGTGGCACTCTTCGGCTCACTCGCACTCACTTTTAAATTAAACCACTCTAATTTAATGGGCGAATAGGTAGAAGAACTAGTTCCACTTGTCAGCAGGTCAGAGTTCATCAAATCAGATCATCAAATAATAATTTATTTCTAATTCATTTTTTGTATACAAACATAACATGTCCACTTTCTTCCCTACTTCAAGCGCTTTTAAGCGTCCTTCCTTCAATCGCATTATATACATAAACTCTCCATCTTACTCTGGTATTTTGAAAGTTGTTTTACATATGCAATTAAATTTATAAATTTTGCCTTCAGCTCGCAAGAAGCCGGTAAGAAAGTGAAACGGTTTCGCTTGCACGTCCTACGTCAATTCAGTGTTACTAAACCTGTTTCGTGTCGCGACCGCATAGATGGACTGAATTATTATAAATTGTTTTCACTTCCTTTGAATGAGACGGGTTCTGGTTATCGTCTTTTGTCACTTTTAACATTAACGATGCCTTCTAAAGAAGTAATGATTTGAATGTTGGCCTATATGGGTTATACAATACGCCTATCATTGGGTTACGACCGTAGTACAACGGCATTTATTGGCATCTGAAACTAACAATATAAAACATTATCCTTCATTGTTCCAATTGTAAACATTTTTATTTTATTGTATTCTTATATAAGCAAATTCGCTGTTACCGTCTTCCTACTTCTTCCAATAGATAACCGTTTTTAAAGAACCACCATAATCCACCACCACCATAATAAATCCATAAATAAATAAACGCAATATATCGAAATTGAACCAAAATTTATTGAACAGTGAGAACTTTTGATATCTGGTCAGCCGTCGTATCTATCGTTCATGGAGAATTATTTACTTTGTTGCCTGCGCATAAAAGAACATTGATGCACCCAAAGATAACTAACTGCTAACTAAGAGTCAATTGACAATCGGCAATTGCTTTTAAAATTGGTCACAATGTTGGCCGGGGCTTAAAGAAAATTGAATAAGCAGTTGGAGGTTAAATAAAAAAATGAACTTGAATTTAAGTTGGAATACAGAATTTTTCTCAAACATTAAGAAGGCATCTAACAGTGTACAGTCGAATCCGCAGATTTGAATGGAAAAATTTAATATTTAGAAAAAGCGATAAGCCACAAAGTTAATCCATCGATCGGCAAGACAACATCCCTCCGATCGGTTTTGTTGAATTGCTCGCCGTAATTCTAAATAATGGTATATTAATTGTTAATACTTCCCTTAGAAGGGGTTCGAATTATTTATTTACTTACTTTTTTATAATTTTTGTTTTATTTGTTACATGAACGTTAGAAAAAATTGATGAGTTTGCTAAAGTTTTGCATATATATTGCGTTAAAAAATATGTGGAACGAACTTACAAACTAACACTGCCCGTTATATGTATGTACATTAATTAAAATTAAATTTATTTAACAAGTTCATATATTTTTCATAAACACCTGCTTTTATAACTAAGTGCTTCAGTACGTTTACTTTCAGTGGTGCCTGATACCAATATTTTTGCCTCGCGCGTCAACCTTGTGTACAAGGTTGATAAAATTTACTTTTCCATTGTTTGCAGACTCATAGAAAAAATTACTCCTTCTAAGGAAAACACACATTCCTAACATGATTTTCGATCCTTATCATCACCGTCTCAGCCAACATAGTCTAAAACTTGTCTATATGTCTTACTGTGTTTTATATTACACCCACTGTTCCTTCACGCTAGTTCCTATGGACAAAAAAATATCCAGCCCACTGCTAAGTGCATCAAGAATCCGCCGCTTCCTCAACTTTTTCACTCTTATCGACATGACATATTATTTGGTATCCTGTAGCAAGTGACACTGCTGTTGGCAAGTAGTAATTAGTAATTCTAGAAATCTGCCAGAGCTATCGTTGTTTTGCGGCTAATTTTGCATTGAAGCTCTGTACATGTTTTTCTTTGTCCCTCTTCAAGGCAAGACACCAGTTGTTATGGACAATGATTCGTAATTGAGAAAGTTCAGCCAATTTCAATGTATCATTTTTTGTTAATGGTAGGGATCATTTCGGAAGGCTTTTTTGTCACTGATACGTATGTTCTGATGTGACAGATTTTGGGATAATGTGTCCACAATGAAAGTATGTCGGTGTCTAGATACAGGTTATTCGATTTTTATTATATCTTCCTCCGTTAATTATGAAGAGTGACGCATTCAATGCCGTTCTATACAACCTCCAAACGTGCTTTGTCATTCCCAAATTTTTATGCAAATTAGGGAATGCACTGCCTTTTCATATATTTAACTTCCTTACGACTTTGTTTAGCATCCTTTTTTTTTTGAGGTTGAGTTAAGATGGAAACATTCGTAAATAAAAAGTAAAAAACCGCACAGTTTATATACATCCTTTTAAATGTTGAAGACGTAACTTCAAAAGTGGTATTTCGGTCTGTTGACTGATAGTATGGATGTAAGAGAATTAAGTTCGACATGTGAAGCGTATATCTTCTCGCTTTGCAAACTTCGATATAGCAGTATGTCGGGCTAAGCACCCTTTAGACCTTCCAAACAATGAGATTGAAGGAGCATGCAATTACATGGCATAGCCCCGTTGCGCTAACAGGGACATTAACAAATCGGTTTTATTTTTAAGGCTCCTTAAATTCTAAAAAAAAAGAAAATCGCTAAGTTACTCTGTAGCTAAATCTCTGAATTCGTAGCGTTTGTTCACATTGCTTTACAAACCATTCTACAAATTTTTACAAAAATGAAATTGAACCGCAATGTGCGTGTGTTTTTTTTTTAAGATATTTGAGCTTTTTTGAACAAAGTCATTGAGATGTGTGGCTTATATGCCCAGTTTGTAGGTCATTTATAGAACTCCAGTGAAAATATGCGATAAGATATAAATGTAAGACCCAGTGTTTCAAGTCAACAAGCAAAGAACGCCAAGTTTTGGCAGATTGCGGTTACAAACGCAAATACTCAAAGTAATAATAATGTAAAAATATAGTTAAAACAATTGAAGATTTTAGATAAGTAAAAATAGAAAATGCCAGTTGCAGTTCGTTTAAAAATAGAAAATGCCTTGCCCGACTATAACGTTTTAGTAAGTTTCGACGATAGGGATAAATTTTTATATTTTATGACAAATTATGAAAAATGAAAAATTTCTTAACAAAAAATATTAACTGTACTCATTTTAAACATGTATGATGGGCGAGAAAAATCCAACAAAGTGGCTAGGTGTACTAGAATTGGGATTTTGTATATACCTGTGATCTGGAATTATTCATAATAGGGTAAGTGAGTTACCATAAATATAGTTTTAAAATGAAAACCAACACATTTCAGCTTTTGTAGATATCACTGTGGCCCACTAGTTACACATTAAGTATGGCTGGTTAAATGCGCTAGCACCCGTAAATCCAGAAGCTAAGCAGCAATAATTCATTCTCCGGCGAACACATCTAAGCCAGTCATTCATTTGAGCAACCAATCTAACAATTTACCAGCGTAACAGTCACCCACCCAATCAGCCAGTCAGCCAGTCAGCCAGCCCACCCTTTTATGCCAATCATCTAAGCATGTAAAGCAAGACGTACCGTTCAGTTCAGCAAATTGCTTGAGCACATGCTACCAAGTGTTAAATGTAATATATAGGCAACATATTCAATTGAAAGTCTGCCTTTATGTCCCAGGGTGTGTGCATCTGTGCAATGTGTTTTAACATCTGACATGACTTGCAGGTTTTCAATACATACACGCAGAGAAACACAAAATCCTATTTCGAAAAGGTATAAAATTTTCGTTAAAAAAAGAAAATTTGTTTCTCCTCGTTTGAGAATTAAGTAAAAAAAACCAAAAATAAATTCGAAAGAAAATTTGATTGAAATTTTGTGTTGCCTCCAGAAAATCATGCTGTTGAAGTTATTGCACAAGCACACCCTAGTTAAATATGGACTACTCTTTACACGTATGCCAAATTGCTGTTATTGAAAAACTAAAATCAGATTAAGAATTATTTCTAATATAATTATAGTTATGCAGTTGCTGTTCTTAAAAAATTTCAATTTATTGACAAGAACAAATTTGTAAAGAGAATTTTAAAAGGGCAAAATAATGGCTTTCGTATAAGATTTACTATTATCTTTTAAACTATCAATTCTAGAAGATGTCGTATGTTACCATATACGAGTTTTTTTGTTGATAGAATCTTCTATTTATCCTACGCATCCCCATTAATACTCCTATAATGTTCGGTGCTGATATCATATCAAATAATCATTCCAATAAAACTTCTTATAAGGATTTTAGTCATTTTGAGCTATAAGTCGATATTTATAGGAATTTTTTATCTACAATAAGAAAAGCAAAAATTTATGAAAGTCCCTGCAGCGCTTAGAAAATGTTATCATTTGCGTTGGTTGATTTGTTTAGACCATTGTTATTATACGAGCTATATGTCGACAAGAAAAAGTGTTCCAAAATGAAAATTTCTTTTAAAGTATAAAATATTTCTAAATAGTGGACCTCAAGCATGAAGGAACGACGAGGTAACAGGTGATTTTTCTTCACTCAATATAGCAGGAATATTATCATTTTGTCACGTCAATTAGACGTAGCGACGAGAATATATGCATATAGTAAGTGTTTCCCGGCTTCCCAATCTTACCCTTGTATTGATGAATTCGCACGCTAACTCCTTTAAGGTTTTCAATGTGAGTACATTGGATGCTACCAAAACTTTGTCAATTCTCATCGCGCCTTCACGGTACCTCAAAGGTGTTGTGGAAAATTGTGATAAGATTTAACACATTTGTTCTATTGAGTGTTGTAGGCAAAAAGTTCCACACATTGTGCATATCTATAATTCAATAACTGTACTATTTTTATTATTATATGCTATTGTATATATTATTTAAATATTCTCTTATTTCGTTCTTCTATAAAGTCTGTTATTCTTCTATCTATGTCTATCTTTATTTATGTTTCTCATATCGTACTTCTTGTCCGTACCCTGCTTTACACTTCATTAATTTATACAATATTATATACATCAAGCAATTATATTGTGTTTGATAATCTCTCCGTCTTTAGTGTTTGTGTCTCACATGCTTATTACGGTTTATTGGCTTTGTAGCCAATATTATAGCATATATTAGTGGATATTGATATTGTAATTATTTTCGATGTATTGCGCACACAGGTTGCACTTAGTTTGATATTGTAGTTTGCTCCATTAACGCGCTCTCTGCTTATATTTATTTTTGTACAGCATTATTCAGTCATGCTACAAAAAGTGTGTGCCAACTGGTTTTTTTATCTCTCAGTCTACGTGTAATATTTTCTATGTAATAATGCTACTACGTCAATATTCGCCTCATATCAAATTCAATCGTTATTTCGGTTCGCTGTTTGTACTTCGGGTCTTCCGAAAAACTCTTTTCTTGTTTTCTAGACAATAATTGTTCAACTGTTGTTTTTATCGCTACTATTATTTTAAAATTTTCGCTTTAGTTCCCTTCTTTTCAGGGATTATGTTGGAAAATATGAAGGGAAGTTCCGCTAAGCGATCAACGAGAAGTTTTGCTATTGAATATGTTATCATTAGTATGAAATATAAGAATATCGGCGAGATATTTCCCTTTAAAGATTCGAAAATTAAACTTGCTTCTTATTATCTTCTCTACCCATGAACAAAATCAATATTAATAGAAACCATTTTAAAAGTACGTTAACAGATATATATGTAAAGCCTGAAATTATGTTATATTTCCCGGAAACCAATATCAGATAGAATGTGCCTTCACATTTTTACTGAATTATTTTAAAAATTGTCCTTTGTACATATTGCGATAAGAGCCCACGAAGCAAGATGATAGACATGACCACTTAACCTGCTAATAACTCATTTTACAACTAATGTGTAAGGGCTGTAAATATGAGTCCCGTTCAGTGAAAATCCGAGCATTAACCGTTAAAAGTTTCAGTTTTGTTTTACTTGCATATTTTTTTTAAGAATTTTTTTGTGATATTATTTGCTTATATTTTTAGCACACTTTTGAATGGGAGAAGGTCAGCAACAGTAAGCGACGACTGAGAGTGAGTTGCGAGTGTGATTTATGCGATAACGTTCACCTGAGGAGAATTCATTGTAGGTTTATTTATTTTCTCTGACATTGTCTTACTGAAAACGATCAGACAATAAAAATTAGCTGCGCCTTCCTTGCTGACTTGTAGAACGAACGAAGAGGCAGTGGAGAAGAAAAACGGAGTACGGGAAAAAGCACATTGGGTTATATAGTGAGATGGAAGAATATAAAAAATAGGAAAGAGATAAGAACAAAAGGAGAAATAAAAGGAAATGTACACATTACGCTCCAAATACTTAGGACTTTTGTTTGAAGTCGAAGACGTGATTACTTTATAGAGAAACGTAATACAAGTCTTCAAGTTTGCCATTGTTTAATTTTCGCCTATTTCTCAGTTTTGCTTATTACATAGTTTAACATAAATAACTTACTTACGCTATTATATAAAAATATTCTAGGGTTGCTTAAACCGAGATTCTTAGTTGTACTAACTTATTGGCTAAAAGAAGTTAAAGGTACGATTACAACAGAATGAAGTTATAGCTACATTTACATTGGAGTAGGTCAAGTTTTGGCTTGTGAAGACTAATGAAATGAGTACAGTAAGCTAATGTAGGTTATTCATTAGAATCACATTTAAGTAGGTTATATCATCTATTTACATTGTGTTGAACATGCAAAGCATGCATAAATTAATTGAGAAGCATAATAAGTAGGAATAACTGCTGGTTTATATTTCTCATTTTCTGCTTACGTTAGTGAAGGATCCTACAACCGAATCTTGCAAAACATTGAATTGATTAACCTATTCTGCTTTCTGTGTAAACTTTCTGTTCTAAAATTCGCCTTAGTATAGGCAAAGCATCCCTTTTAAGAATTCAACCATGAGATATATAAAAATATTAATGTGCAGTTCAGAAAAAACTCAAAGATAAATTTGATACAAAAATGTGATAGCGAAGCATAAATTTATTTTTCCTTTCTTAAAATTATGGCATAACATTTAGCAAAGCAAAAGACTAGCAAAAAGAAAAACCCGAAAAACTTGGACTTTTTCAAAACCACCTATACATTCACACACTGGCGAATTGGCGCCAAAGCGAACTTTCCTTAGTTTTTCAGTAAAACGAAACTTTTTCTTTAATTTAATGAGTATTTTTAGCTTCATTCACTCAGTTTGCCGCCTATAGAAAGTGTAGAGGAAGAGTGCAAAATCTTTGTCTTTGTCTTTTCAGACAAAAAACAATTTCTATCTACAAGATGCAAATATCCGTAAAGAGAGAGAAATGCAAGTCTGTTTTTTGTAATACTTAAGCTTATGGATTTACTTTCAATTCATATTCAAATATCTTTTATTTTGTGTTACAAATATTTTTTAATATCTAGGTGGGACATGTAGTTTGCATCAAGTGTTGGGTTTTTATATAAAATGTTTATGCTTCTATTATAAGAGCAACAAGAAAAAAGGATCGTTGTCTATTACATATTCAAACTCAATAAATATATGCGGCAATTAGCAGCTGGTTCACAATTGCGCAGAAGACGTATTATTTTTTGGAAGCCATAGCCGTTGTTCGGATTCAACTAATTGTAAATTTCATAATGTAACGAAGTAATTCTCCGTATTCTAACCGATAAGGCTCAGTTAAAATTAAAATCAACAGACCGCTCAGAAACTTTTGTAACAAAACCCTATCTAAGTCGTGTGTTTTAATTAACGGCTATTGCTATCGATGAAGGGATTTGATGAGCAAGAGAAGAAAATGTCAAATTTCGTCGACGTCTTCGTGTATGAGAAGAGAATGTCAAATTTCGTCAAAGTCTTCGTGTATGTAGTAGAAGGAAGATGGCTTTAGGGACTGGGTGGTCTTTTGATATCTTAATCTGTATCTAGAGAAAAATTGTTATAAGCGAAATGTATATAACAGTGTTGTGGTTTTCTTAACTCTGATTAAGAGCAACTGGTATTCGAGAGCTTTTGGTCGCACTTTTTCAGCTCCATTGATTCCATATGCTTGCTTATTGATGTCTTCCGTTTACGCTGACAGTATTCGCTGTCTATTAGCAGCTTTCTTTTAATGATTGCTTACAATTCGCTGACCTTATATTCAGAGATAGCGTAATCAGGCTAATGCCTCTCGATATATATTACTTTTAAATATTATTTTTATTTATTGCACCGTACTGTAGCTTCAAATGCTAGCCAAATTTTAATTTATTGTTGTTATTATTATTATAATTTAAGACTAATGAAATAAATTCTTAGACTAAACAATAAAAGACCTTGAGCACTAGCAACACAGGATATCGGCTCTAATTTATAAAATTACATTAGATATTGAGCCTAGTAGTTTTAATAAAGTAATATATTGAACTAATATTCTGTTCTGAAGCTGATTTTAGAAAGTCCAAAGTGAATCTTAATTTATATACTGCAGAGGTATGTTGTATTAGGGTAACATACTCTCTGTGCTTTAGCTTCATTAAGAAGCAATCTGGCTTTCATAGGACATCAACGCGGTCGATCAAAACCGTATACGATTCCTTTAGTGTCAATTTTAGTTTCTTCTACACATCTATACATATGTAGATAAAAATTTGTTTTAACTATCAGACAAAGTAATTTGATGAAATGAGAATTATTTTGCAATTACATTGACTTCTAAAACTGAAAACCTCATGCAAGTCCTGTTCTGTGGCAAAACGAGTAAAAGTTTCTAAGTAACATTTAATTTGAAATGCTTTTAATTGAAATTGTTATTAAATATTATACAAACAAAAGAAGAAGAAAAACAGTTAACATTTTATCGCCTTATTACCTAATATTTACATTAGCATATGTTTGTTTGTACGCTCTTACGTCTTAAAACATTAATGTAAAATTAATTAGTTCAACTGTAATTGATATGTAAAACGAAATTGTAAAAAAAAAAAAAATAATAAAGCAGAATAAAACAAATAAACCACAAAAGTTTTATAACAAGACTGCGCATATAAGTATATTTGCACGTGCATTATATATATATATTTAAGTAAGTAAGAATGTAAGCATTATGCAAAAATTGAAATTCATCAAAATTAATAAAATATACATAGCAATGCAAGTGAGAAGGATTGACAATTTTTACCGCCGAGGATATCGTTGGATAATAGTAAAGACAAAAAGTAACGTAAAGCCGTAGCAATCGGTGCCTACTTAAGCCAGTTTTATTAGCAAGAGTTTGTTGACCTTACTGTAGCTGAACTTGATTCGCGAATGTGAAAGGAACTACAGAGCATTCCTAATAAGCTAAATCAATGGCCAAAATTAATGTAAGCAAGCGTATTAAGTAACTTAGCAACAATGTAAATAGAAATAAAGTAAAAGTTAGAAAATTAAAATTAAACAATTAATTTTAAATTGAAATTAAGTAACCTCTGATCTCGCAATCGCTCCAAGCTTAAGCTTAACGTTAATGTTAATTAATTCCTTTACGTAGGTTAACTTAATTAACTTATTAACTTAAGTTAAGTTATAGCCAAGTTTAAGTCGTTACTTAAGCTCAAATTTAAATTGGTTTCGTTTATATTTGATTTTAAAAACTGTTATTATTTATATTGTGTTTAAAACAAAAAGAAGATTAAGGAAAAAGTTAAAAAAAAAAACTTAAAAAAAAAATCAAAAATAAACAAACGGAAAAAGAAATATTTAGAGTAATTGTAGTTCATTGATATGAGAGTACCTTGAGTTTCGACATTTTGGTCTAAAATTAACACTTAACCTTAAAATTTTGTCATAAACAAGATCGAAAGTAGAAATTGACTGTAGAGTAAATATAAAAGAATGTCAGGGGAGATTATACAACATTTTTCAAAGTTTGTTTTGCGCAATTTAAAGTGTTTTAATACGCAGCAGCAGCATAAATCATGAAGGAATGAAGTATGGCTTTTACAGTCGATTTCTTGTTGCTGACGTTTATGATTGCAATTCTATTAATCAATAAATAAAGAATTTGATAGCACTGTTAACTTAAGAACAATGTAGTTAATGTAGGAGTTAAAGTTAAGGATCGGATCAATATTACACGTAAGTTCTTGACTTTAGCTTTCCAAGGAATGTCATTACCAATAATCCTCAAGTTTGGAAGCTTATGTTTACGAGTAGAAACGATCGCTCGAGGTTTCTGCCCATTAAGTAGAATCTTTCACATTTTGAAAAGTGCATCCGTTTGAATAAGAGCTGTTTTTAGATTAGTATTCATCTCGGAACTAAAATTTGCGGTGCCGTCAGTAAAAATAGAAGCCACCATCCACTTTGTAGTAGAATATCTGCAGTGAAAATATTATATAGTGTAGGTGATAAACAATATACTTGAGGACAACCTACTGCCATAATAAAGGAGTTGAAACTGAACCATTCCAGGTAAACCTTAAAGCATCTATCCTTCAAAACGCTTTGTGCGACTTTAACAATTTTGAGAGGAAACTTGTGAGGTAAAATGGGCCCATCTTGCCAAATTGAATCGAAAACAGCTTTGATGTAGAGCAAAACCATTCTAGTGGAACTCTCAAAATTGAAGTTTGATTTAACAAAACGATGAATTTTGCAAATTGGTCGTCAAGTGTTATGCTTCTTTATGAAGCCAAATTGCTGGATGTTATCGCCATCGATGAAGGAAATAAGCCTGTCTTTGATGATTTTTTCCAATACTTTACTAACTGACGAAAGCAGTCTTATCGGTCTGTATGATGAGGGGCAATTTCTGGACTGAAATTACTTTAGAAAATTTCGATATAGGCGGGAATTAACATAACTTGACACAACCGTTTATGATGTTTGTTAAAAAGTGGACTCCTTGTTTAGATAACTGTTTTAAACATAAGTTATTAATCCCGCCAATGCTAGGTGACTTTCTGTTTTTCAAGGATTTTATAATGTCAGCCATTTTTCTTCTCTTAGTAAGATAGAGAAATAATGGCGTAACCACAATGGAATCACATTGCTCAATAACACTTGCTGCTTCGTTAATGGTGTCAAGTAAGGGAATCGGAGCAATAATGATTGAGATGAAAAGTGTCGGCAAAAATATTACATTTTTCTTTTCGAAAACAATAGGTGTTATTGTTACAACAGTAACACTACAATAACAATAGACATTACATTACTTACATATAATCCGCATCCACAGCTTCATACAAAGTCTACCATTGCTGTCCGTTTCATAACCACATGAATTGTGCCGACAGTTTAAATTACTACCAATTATGTATTGATTACCACGACGGGTTAATTTGTAAATCTCCGAACTGACTTTACGCTTTGTAATATCAGTGCCACCTGGTCAATGACCTTTATCAATTTCGTATTAGGTGGAGTAGTTAGATGATGTGACACCTTCACCTCGTGAACTTTCGTCATCTTGGCGGTGACAAGTAAAATCATTATGTTTGATAGAACAGTTAAATTTTAACTACGTCTCAGAAATTAGGCAAACATGAATATTATGATTAAGTAAGAATTGGAATAGTTTTTCTTTTTGCTTGGGTATGCAATGGGCATTCCATGTCATAAGATCTTCAGTCATTAATATAGGAACTTGCAGGCCAGTGTTTACTCCAAATTGGTTAGCTTTAGTTTTACAATTGTTTAGGTTATTAATTAACTCAATGGTTAGTTTTTTTTCTTTTCTAGAGAAAGTAGATTATTTTTGCGTTCGGTCGGAGACTTTTGATTGCAACCAATAGGACGAGAAGCAACGGGCTTTTGATTCAAAGGAAATTGAACATCATAGTTGCTAGCCAGAAAAGCTCGATATACAACGTTGCCTAACATTTACGTACGCAATCCAAATTAGGCATTCTAAAGACTTACCTTATTGCGGACCATTGCAGCTAGGACATTTTATAAAATTGTCGTTGCGGATCTGTGGTCACCAAAGACAAAGACTGGAGCTACGATTATATATCTTGCAGTTAGAGCATTGACTAACTTTAGTTTTATTTTGTCTTTGTCTTTGATATTTCTCTTTAGAAGGGAGTAATTTTGCTTTAATTCTTTGACTGTAATTGTGTTTTGCGTAAAGCATACAATATAAATACATGAGACGTTACCTTCTTCCCAGCACAACGTGCTATCTTCATGTTTTCCGGTCAGAAACAAATGAGTAGTAATAATCATCGCCTAAAGCTCTACGTAAGTGGAATCGCTGGAACGAGAAAGACGTTCGTCTTAAATGCGTTAAAGGATAACAATAATGGTCGGCATGTCAAATAAACTGTGAAAGCATGTGCATTAACAGGTGCTGCGGCAAGATTGAACATTATATAGTGCACTTAAATTGCTCGCACAGAAGGATGGGAGAGTCACGCAGATGTTAATATCAACTGATAACTTCGTAAGAATCATGGTGCTTGCAATAGAAAGATAAACAATTCCTGTTCGATTACGAAATATCCATGGCTGCCCAAGCAATTCTATGCATGATCTACTTACGTCTGAGACAACTTAAAAACTGAGATGAACTCAACTTGGGATGAGCAAATCAATCATTTGCTTAGAATTTGCAGAAAGCAAAAGATTGGCAGTTTTAGAAAATAGATAATTGGAACTAAACACGTAAAATGGCGGCCGCTACATTTCGGTGGATTGTGTTTGTCTTAGCAATCCCTTTAACCTACACAGTAAATAGGAGGGCATGACAAGCTGAGTGCTAAAACCTCAATGTTTCAATTCTGTAATAAATACGATGAACGTCATGACGTTATGGATTTTTTTTCCTAAGAAGTGGATGGATGGATATCAAATAAAAGCAGTTAGGGAATAAAATGTGGCAAGCTATGTGTTAATTCGAAATTACTATATGACGAGACAAACCAAGAGGCAGTCACAGAAACCGAATTAAGCTCCTTGTTTTATAGACCTCCGCACAAAGTTGTGTCATTCCTTTTCCATCACCTTTCTGTATTGTTCCATTGCTCGCAAACTTACCGACGTTTGATTATTTCATCAACCATTCTCTTTGTCCGCGAGTTCGTTAGTAAACCGGAGTTGCGGTAGGCGGACTTTTTAGCTGTACAGAAATCTAACGAATTTTTTTGGAAAGCTAGTTTTAATGGTCGATCTGGGATTTCTTCCACAAAAATTTATTTGGTTGGCCTAGTTGTTTCCAAAACGCTATAAGTGCTCAGATTGACTTTGCTAACGAAGTTTATATCTAGTCATTGGTTTTTAATTTTTTTGATTTTAAAGTTACCTCCTGTGACGCACATTTTTCATGCTCTTCTCTTAAAATCATTGAAATAACTACAATTTTTAATAGACAGTAAATTCCCTATTCACCCTATTCTACCTATTATCTTTGTAGGCTATAAGCTATACATCCTATGAGGAGCTGATCCTAAAGTAAGAAATGCTATAACTATTGGTTGGCCGCTAACGTTCTGGGCGCATATAAATTTGATATGGTATTCCTGAATAATTTGAAATTTTCCAATCTTTTTTGTTGTTGTACAACAACAATAAAACGGAAATAGCATTGATAACAATAACATCTAAACTGTTAGTAAAAAGGCAAAGACTACCCACACACTTTGATAAAGTGCGTGTGTGCACGCCTTTATTTTTTCACCTTTTACGAGAAACCTCAACAATAGCCTCAAACACGGCCACCGTGCAGAGTTCATAAAAGTGTCAACAAGTCGGTGGCTATTATCAACCAAACGCACATGCACACACGCACTAAACACTCTTTTGCCTTTTGCCAACTTTTCGGGAGTCTCGGTAACATAGTTAGCGATGTGTATGTTGTGAATATTTTCACCCCATGACAAAGCTATTCACAATATGGTAAAAAATAGGAAAAAATCTGTGGCAGAAAACAAAAAAAAATAGCAAGCAATGAGAAATAAAATAGTGGACATTGCTAAGAGCCCCAAACTGACGGCAAACATGAGCGGTGTACTCAAAAGAAAAAATAAAAACATTTTGAAACATATACACACGAACATATCTGTAGACTGTAAAAAAATCTAAAAGTAAAAGTTATCGAAAGAATGCAGTAAATGGCATGAATGTTAAGTGTTAACGTCTCTTACCAAACATAATATTCGTTCTTTTGGGAACAGGGACGAAAAGGCCCAATACGCTCACTGCATAGTTCTTCTTATGATCTTGTGTACTTGGAATCGCCTTTCAAACATTTACTTTTTGACCCAGACTTAGGCACTGACTTATGCGGCCGTTCGGTCTCATGTACTTATTTTTGTTACAATGGAGAAGGTCAGGATAGAGAGTATTGCCATACAGGCACACTCGCTGCCGTTCATACTTCCATTACTTCTTACATTACTTACATGATCAAGTAGAAAGTGTCAATCAATGGCTTGCCAGAACCGCTGCAGTCAAATATAAATCAAGTAAAATTCGTTTTTAATCAGTTTGGGAATCCTTGAAAAAGTTAAGGGAGGAAATTGCATCATAGCAGAGTGATTACATTCTATTGTAGGCACATCAGCCGGCGGCCACTGCACTTTGTACTTCCGCTCTTTTTTCTCGCATTAGGTGGACAGCTTCGCCGCTACTATACGCTTAGGTAAGCTGTGAATTTCATTACGTGAGGGTATTTGGTTCGAGTTTTGAAGCAAACGCGGTGTGTATGAGCCCGTCTAGGCCCACAACTGACGGTACGGTAAAAATCTTGATTACTTACTATGTCAACAAAATAGGCAAACGCAGAGTGTATTCGTTTACTCTGAGGTATCTGAAGTACGTTCGCACTGTATTCCTAGCCAGCCCTGATTTTTAATCTTGTCGATTTTCTCGATATCTAAATGCATTTTGAAATTTTAAATTCTTTTCAGTTTAATTTTTTAGGTGTGATGAGTTTTTTGTACTCAGCTCATCTCAATTTCTCATTCCTAAAATATACTTTATCAGTCATAGCACATCTTTCATCTTTCCCTGTCAGTTTATATTTTTATAATATTTTATATTTTTAGAGGCCTTCATACGTTATGGTTACAAAAAGTAAAATTTGTCGTACATTTTCTATTGGGGTGTTGGGCATCCAAGATGCATTCTGAGGTTTATCTATTTTTTTTTTTTTTTGTTGTTTTTTCCCATTCTGCGTTGAAACGAAAAATCAAATCAAGTTTAACTTAAAATTGCTTTGCACTTCTTTTACTTTGCTGTTGTTATGTTTTGCTTTTTTCCTAGTCTTGTCTTTTTGCGGTTGTGTGTTGGTCCAGTTGGTTAGTCGTTTGCAGTTGTGGATATCGGTGAGTTTGTGTCCGTTAGTATCAGCACAACATTATTTAGTGTACAAAGTATTTTCTTTGGTTTGCTTTCTGATTTATGCAATTTTATGCGCACACACATATGTGACATTTTTTGTTTTTTTTCTTTACTTTTTTCTGTTTCAAACATACATCCTATGTTTTTTTTTAATATTTTGTTTCTGTATGCATAAGTTTATTATATGTAGGGTTTAGAGGATATTTACGCAGTACAATGTAGTAAGGTAACGTCTGCTTGGTTGTTGCTGTGTTCACATTTAACTGACCTCATGCTCTTATTTAAATAATTTATGCATTTATATACTACATAACTTTGTAAGGACACGTATGGGTCCAGCATGCATGGGTGTGTGTGATCGTATTGTTTTGACTTTTTCTGGTTGCCTTCATATATGTTTACATAGTTTTTCATTTTAATTTTTCTGAAATCTTTTTAAAACTTTTTTCTAAAAGAAAATAAAATAATAGCAAGAATGTGTAAATGCAAGAATGTCCAGCAACTGGAATTTTCCATGCAGTGTTAGATTAGCATATTCCTTGAAATAGATATTTATTTTCATCAATATTTAAAAGTAATTTTGAAAAAGACTTTTTAAGCAAATATGAAAGCGATGACACAAACCAAGCCCTTCTTTCTTGTACTGTTGTTTCTTATGCGCTGTCACCCACCTAAATTATTCAAAGGATTGACATTTAGATCGCCGTTAGCACCATAAAGAAGTTGTCCTCTTGCACTGAACCGTTTCCATGAGCCACTGAAAATTTTGATAGATTTCTTTCATTGCGTCGCTATTGCCTCTCTTTGTATCGATTGAGACTAGGTCGGTGTTGTTTCAATTAAAAAAGGTTCTTTTCTTAATAACCTACCAAAGTCAGCCGGCAGTAGTTTGACAGTAACCGTTTCACATTACCTTTCGTTACTATCTTTAGTGTTTTCTAAACTAAAAGTGAATTTAGTGGTTGGTGTCGTTAATTGTAAGTTTGTAATATGTAATGTATGGGTAGTCTTCAACTTTCTCTCTACTCAGAGATTACCGTTTTTATTAAAGCAGCAAATTTGTCTATTGTTATGACATGTATTCAGATGAAAACTAATTTTTATTTATAAATATTCTATTGGTTCTTTATTGAATTCAGATTTGTAACTAACTGAAATATCCAAACCGATTTAAGAAGTAAACTTATGATAAAAGCAAAATATCCTAAGAATATTTACAAAATCATTTTTTAATACCGAATGTATACCCTTGACTACTCCTTCCTCAGGAGAACCTATGTTCAATAGGTTAACGGAAAAGGTTTCTTTTTCTTTATGTTGACATATGAATTTTTATGTAACAGATTTTTTTGCTGCGGCCGGCTTTAGACGATCTATAGCGAAATTTCTGATAAAATTGTCGATATTTGTTTGAAAGATAGATTCTTTTGTCTTACTTGTAACGTAACGAAACGTAAAATATAATTATTCAAAAAAGTTAACATAATTGTATTAGCATTAATAACTCTTAAGGCGTATGCTTCTGGTCAGCGTGAAAATCTATTTGTCTATATGTTGACAATAATATGTACCGACGTCCTTTGGGTGGTAGTAAAGGTCCAACCAGATCCATATGAACATGTTCAAATTTGCCTCCGCAAATAGGAATCTTCGAAAAGGACAATTTATTATATCGGTGAATATTTAATTTCTGATATTGTGTACATTTTTTGAACTAGACATTGAAATCTTTAGTCGTACCCGGCCAGTGATATCCAGTTGCAATGAGTCGTCGTGTAGCTCTCTCATCACGATGTGATATACCGTGCAACTTTTCAAAGGCTATTTTCCTTAAACTCCAATCAATAGTCGAGAACTTTCACAAATAACTCCAGAACACTCCAACCTGTAGTGCGCGACGAGGAAATTTAAAATTTAAATCTTTAGATTTCAAAGCATTCATTTCGAATTCTCGCGAAAGATATCTGACACTACGTTAGCTTTGCCATATATGTATCGAATGTCATTTGTGAATTGCAAAATATGTTCCAAGTGTCGAGTCTGTCTCGGACTTGTGTCAGTTTCGTTGTCAGCGGTATATGGTCAATAAACTCTGGAGCTGCAGTTTTCTCGTTGCCTGAACGCTGTAAAAAGCTATCCACAGCTTTATTTGACGCATAAAACTATTAAACCTACTAAGTCTGTTAGAGATAAATAAGTCTCATTGTTAAAGTGGTTTAACAATGCCTTTGAGACAGATGTGTCTTTAATATGCTCAAATTATTTGATAGCGCTATAACAAAATTTTAACCTTTCATTTGGTTACTTTGTTAATGACATTCCGAATCGGAGTGGTACACTCTGCTAATTTAAGGTATGTGTTTATGGTAGTAATTAATCATTGCCACACTTTGTTTTAATTGTCTAATGTCCTGAGAGGGTTGAGCAACTTCTCTAGAAACATTGTGTCCCAGAAAATCGACATTTGATGCTCCGGTTTAAGGTTTAAACCATAATCGTTGTGGCGGTCCAATAACAGTTTCAAATCTGTTTGGTGTTCTGGCTCAGACTCACTGGCAACCAAAACATCGTGCAATCATGTAAAATCTAGACTCTTAAATCTTAAATATTTCAGTCACAAATCTTCGCAAAGTTTGTCCTGCGTTCCTTAATCCGAAAGACATTCGAGCAAGCTCAAACATGCTGAATGGTGTCATTTTGGTTGTTTTGTAAATATCATATTCTTTATTTATTTTATTTATTTATTTATTTTATTTACCTACTTGTACATGAAATTCAACTAAGCAGCGCAACAGTCGAATTCAAGTAAATCTTAATAGTAAATCTTATACTAATTATCTTGAAGACTAGTACACAATATATAGGAAGATGTAAAAAAAGAATATTAAAAACAAAGTAACTTGCAATAATAATTCACGTATAAGTAAATAAACAAGAAAAAAAGAAAGCATGTACACGGCTACCACAGAAGCACACCGACAACAAAAACAGATCAAGATTGCAAGTGAACCCCTAAACCATTGAATACATGCATAAGCTTGGCAGCTATTCTAGATTTGGTTTTGAGAAACTACATAGGTCTCTAAGGTTCCAACTAACATTCTGAGTATAAAATCTCTGCAAGAGCGCCAATCGCATGTGTCCTTTTTTGGAACTGAACGCAATCAGGGGACAACAGATGAATTGAATGGTCTACATATACCTGCATAACTAGTAATTCGAATTGTTCTTTTGTAATCTTATATTTGAATCTAATCGTCTAATCGTCTTAGTTTTGCAAAAGGAAGGACACTCCACTTGTCAATCTGTGAACTGTGAACTGTTTTATGTTTAACAGTTTTGATCATGTAGTCGGGTTCCTCAAATAAACTGGATATTTCTTTAATAATTTGACATATTCATTTTCAATTACAAATAATTTAGATAATGAAGTTTTGCATATGGCATGCCGTTCATTTCAGATATGGCAGACATTTTATTTGAAGGATCTCCTAATTCTTTATTATTGATATCAATTTTCTGAGGAAATCTGCACCAATAATTGATTTTTAATTTCAATTGGCTTACCTCAGAAATACAAAGGGGCATTCACGGCGAAAATATAAATCTATATTTAAAAGTTACTTGCCTTGCTTGAGTTACCCCTGGACATAGACGTACGGCGAAATTTGCGTCTAGTTCTAAATCGTTGATTTATATCTTCTTTGATAGTACTAATTTCACACGTCACAATGATTCCTCACTTCCCATGTATCATCGGCCAGTTTTATCAGTTCATTGATGTTTCTGACATTAGAATCAATAACCGGCACACTAATCAATAGTTTGATCAATAGTTTCTTGCGAAATAAGACCCACCAAAATGACCGGGTTCCGATAAACCTCTCATTAGCTGCGATCATCCATATCAGAATCAACTAAAATTTCGTCGATGCGTGTGTTATTTCAGGGCATGCCTTGTTCTACTGAACAAGAAAAAGTTTCTCTGTTTGTTGGTAAATATTTATTAAGGTTGAATGTGCAAATGTGTCTGGTGTGTACTAGTGTCGGTGTTTTGCTGTTTACTGTTGTTATTTAAACAAAGATATCGTTTGGGCGGCCCATGGGGCCTAACTGTCCTTTTTACATTTTCTGTTCTGATTTTAAACAATATTTACTGACAAGCTGCACTGAACTGTACTTAGCTGGAACTTAGCTTAACAAAATAAAATAATTAACGATTTATATAAACTTACTTCTAATAAAGTATGCTTACGTAGTCCATTAATAAAACATGGTCATATCACCTTTATGTAAGATATGCTTAGATAAGCGCTTGCATTAAATGCTGAATTGTATGCGGGTGCATTAACAAGCGTTGATTAACCCATTATGGGATTAAAGTTGTAGGACCGAAGGGTATCAACTGGCCCCTCCTCACTCAGCGCCCCGCTGATCAACTTCTGGCTGGTTCGGGGTTATGTGGTGTATTTACGGCTAGAATGGTTACACGATCGAATATTCGTTTCCAAATCACACTTATTATGATTGCCATCGTACTGATGCATGATGATGATGATGATCGTTGCATTCGATATGAGAGAGAGATTGGCATGGGCTAACAGACTCTGAATATGTTTTATATTCTGTTCGTGGAGTTCGTATATGAAATTAGTGACAATCTTGTGTGTACCTTCGTATAATGTATGTCAACAGAGAAGGAAGTGCATATGGGCTTGTTTGCATTTGCAAATTTTCTTTCCCCGATTTCAATGTTTCATTGAAGATTTGAATGTGAAACATTCCTTCGATATGAATCATGTTTATCTTCAGAGGAAACATTTCCTCTGAAAACGCTGACCTATGTAAGATCGTCATCTACTTGTTGAATTATAGTTTCTTTGCTTAAATGGAATGTATTGATTCGCCTTAAAATTCTTGACAGACAGACTGTATCCGAGATTTTTTCCAATTTTTCTAAAGGGCAAATCGTAACGTTATTAAGCAATGGGAGGTGGTTTTTGACGACATATATGTTATGTTGTTCGTAAGAGCCATCTCGAACTCCAGATCAAGGTGAATCGAATGATTTGCTGTTTTAATTTTATTTATGATGGACGATCTCATAATCATTCAAAATCGTTCCAACACTGTGCACCCACGAGAGGTATTATGTTGGATCCTCCTCGAAAGATTGCAGTTCCTTGACACAGTTAGGAAGTCTGCTTAGCTCTTTTAATTCTTCCTCAGTCCTAGGAGGAGTCCTGGAGGTGGTTCTACCGCTTCGCCTTCCGCGGGGGAAGAAGAATTAGCACTATTTTGAAGCAAATTAATTTTTCTCTCAATAAGCTTCATTTGGCCAAGAGTTGCATTCAATGCCCCAGTTAATTCCAATAGTTTTTTTGATCTGCCTCCACTTTTAGAAATTACAATTTTCCGAATTAATGTAAACGGAAATCAACAAAAATTCAATTTTACCGGGGGTGTTACGCCACAATTTATTTTTTTTAAGTAAAAAGTTAGACTTGCACTTACCCCCTAGATTCCAATTACCAATTAGGGTTTTGGTGAATTCTTTAATCACTTAAATTATTTTCTTGTTTTTATATTTGTTACACGTATAGGACTCCGATGTTGTGCGTTTGACGCAAAAAATTATCTGATCAATATTTTATTTTTTTTTTGACTTTACTTCAAGATTAACTTGGCTCGTAAAACCTTTTATATCTTCTTCAAATATTCGGATATCCTTTTATTGGTATATTCTACTTTTTTTTTTCTATTCTTTCGTTGGTAAATTTCATATTTCATTTGCAATTTTTATTTATTTTTTCATTTTCTCATTTGCAGATTTTAACATTTTTTCATTTATGAATTTTATTTTTCATTTATAAAAAAAATTTTTTATTTCTCTCTCTTATTTCTAGCAATCTCTTCTTTTTGTTTATTCGCAATTTTTTCTTAAATTATAACCATAGACGGATGATCGTGTTTTCCTTTTTCCAAAGCTATCGCACACGCTGGCAATAGCTTTTGCAGTAACACACGATTTTTCTCAGCCTGTGAGCTTTATCGGCTTTTACTACCATTGCCAGCCGAAAAGGTTAGACTCAACCCTAGTTCAATAGCGCAGGTTCATATGTTCACTACGACTTGTACGGTAAGAGTCAGGATTCCTTTAGCCTTCTGCGATCTCACGACTAGGTGGAAGAGAGTTTTCGAAGGCAAGTCTGTAAGAAAAAAACGATATTTCTTTTAAGGAGATTGCAGAGTTTGGAATTCAGGATTGCAGCACTTATTATAGATTTTTTGATTTCTTTCCGCAAATTTTTTTTTTTTTTTTTGAAATTGTTAAAGCCACTGGAATATTTCCCTTTTTTTCAAAACAGGGTTACGCATTTCTTATAGCATTCTCATTACTTTTCTTTCTTTTTCTCTCTTTTCTTGATTTTATTAATTGATTCTTTATATTATGTTTATATAAAAATTTTCTTAAAAACCTCTTTAGTCAAATTTTCAATTTTGCATTTAAAAAACCGATTTTGCATATATATTTTTAACTACACAAGCTGAGTTTTTTTTTTCAAGATACGGGCCATCCTTGATTAAATCTACCCCTTATCATTTTAAAAAAATATATTTGTTAGACTACCCATGAGGCCGAACGCCCATTTTTAATGCGTTTTGATTTTAATTAATTTTTGTTGACAAAAATTACAAACTGCACTGAACTGCACTTGGCTGGAACTGCACTGGAACTTAGTTTAACGAAATAAAATAATTAATGATTGATATACAACTTAGTTCTAAAACTACCTTTATGTAGTTATGTGTTTACAAAACCGTCTGCTATCAATTCCGAATTGTATGCGCGTGGATTGACCTACGTTGGTTAACCCATTATGGGATTAAACTTTAACAAGTAAATTTTATTTATTTAAAACAAAATAAAAAAAATTTCAAAAGCGGAAAATTTCAAAGTGAAAACTTCAAAAGTAAAAGTTTTGAAAATAGAGGGAAACTTAGTTGCTTTCCTGTTACTGCTTTCGTTGTTTTAACTTCTATGTTGAGTTTGAGAAGTCCAACGTTAGCAATAAATTATCCTTTCTAATCTTCTTTAGATATGACTGTACTTATGTATTTATCCTATCTGTTTTGTGTCCGTGTGAGGATGTTTCAAATTTTTTAGCTCAGTAAGTTGTTCACGTTCAAACGTTCAAATAATGAAAGGGGCAGTGTCAAAGTTTGAGGGCGCAGTTAGAAAAAGCTCTTGTATTCAGTTGGTTCGTTGTGCATCTATAGTGAATAGATTATCGTCATAATCCGTTTTTGTCATTAATGATTGAGTAGGGCATTCTGCGAACAGCTACAAGTAGATTTGCAGCGACGCTGGCCTGTAAGCCAAGCACACAACAAATAGACATTAAATGAAGAAGAACAGCTTGCCATTGCCAAAGCCTTGTAATACAAGACCGAGATACTTCAACAGATGTGGATATCTGTGCCACTTACGCCGCCTATATTCCTTCAGGGTTACAGTACAATTCTGCATTCTATTCTGAGTGTATTGGATGTTTCCCACCTTGCGGTGTAGGCCTTTGACCGTGTGCAGCAAAGAATTTAGAACCTGATAGAAAGCAAGCACACGTCTCCTCAAGTACTTTCGCGGTAAGTTTTCTACAGAGAAGGAAATATCTATGCATTAAACAAATCTTTTAATTCTCCTGGCCAATTTTCTCAGCGTTCTTAAGCATTAGTCCTGGATCCACCGCACGACATATTACGGCGATTGCTTATTCTTTAAACTGACTGGGTTCTCAGTTCCACTAAATACACAATCTAGTTAGTTGCGGAACATTTTTGGGGTTTATTGTGCTAAATATAAACCCTTTATCGTCTCTTTTTAATATCTGTAGAGATGAATAAAATTCACTCCGGTCCACAAAATATTCGATTATATAAATTTTTTTAAATCAAATCGTGTATCACGCGAATATCGAGTTTCTTGTAATAAACAAGACAACATGTAGGTCTTTAAAACGAACGTCTTGATTCTTGCCAGTAATTTGTCACTGGAGCAAAGAGCATTGTGAGCAACGACCTTTTATACCACCAACTATTGGATTAAGTAGATGGGTAGTAAAAAACATAGTCATGACTGATTCTAGGAATGTTATCCTTCAATAGCGCGATATAGTATCCGGTTTGAATTATTCCGATATACATCTTAATTGGTGGAAGACTAAGACATTTGCGCGAGTGTAATGTGCCGAGTGTAAGAAACGCGAGTGTAAAGTTAATTCAGTAGTTTTCGGTTTATTATTTCTACACATGTGTAAGAATTGTCACACAAAGTTTAGTAACTTAATATGAAGGCATATTACCAGACAGACGTATCTGAATCGCTCCTCCTTAGACTGATAATTTACATTAAACTCTAAATAAAGGAAAATTCTATTCAATTTACATTTGGGTATTCTGCGTTCTGGGATTTAAAAGTCTCTCGGTGTTTGTTTCTACATCGGCGTGAGCTATTGCTGTAAGTGAAGAAGAGGTCGTTGTTGCAGCTATTGTCACAGCCGGCTTAGCTATCGTCTGTGATTAGTAGCTTGACACATTTTCCAGAGTACTCCTCAATGAGTGATTCCTGTTGTTCAAATTTGATTTGGATGACGTCTTATTTCCTGGTTCTTGCGACTTAATATGCAGCAATACGATCTAGGTCCAAGCTGTTGCTTAAGAGTGGTTTTCATCTAGCTAGATTTAGCAAGCACTTGCTGACCATTTGGGAGCTCAATGTTTTGTTTGCGTTTTTCATTCTTTATGTATTTATGCTGCTGTTTTTCTAATTTGCTTTTATTGCTGAACGTTTTAAATAACTTAAGCTACCTCTCAACGAGATTCCGAAATATATTTCGCGTGGATATTCCCTTGATGCACAATGTGTTACGACTGTCAGTCAAGAAGTGTTCAATCATTATCGTTATCTATGTCACAACGAGCCTTTATGTCTGTGAGAATTCACTTTTTGAAAGTTTTTAGCTTGTGCATTGGTTGTTGGATGTGTAGGAGGGGTAAGTATAAGTTCATCGATAAAATTTTTTAAATTTCGCGTAATTTAACGACTGTGAAGCTTGAAATATTTTTTTTTGGAACGCCCCTTTCAAAAAATATTCAACCATCAATAAAAAGTAATTGTTATTAATTGGGCCTGCATAATCAATATCAAATCTTAGTATAAGGCATCAGAGGGATCAGTGAACTCTCTTCCAGACTGCTTTGCAACTCTTGGGAAGCTTTACATGTTTTTATCATTGATTTTAATTCTTTGCCTATTCCTGGCCACCATGTGTACGATCTTGCTAAAACTTCCGTCTTTGCAGCACACAGATGTGACATACGCAATTGATTTAGTAATTGCTTTTGAAACTTCGCCGCTATAACAGTTCTATTGGATCTCATTTCGTCATTAATTATCGCCATCAATTTTGTAAGACAAAATTCCTGCTACTGCATTGCTTGGTGCATTAGTTGTTAATATTATTGGCAATTCTGGGAGATAATGAACCAATACGTGATGTGAGATTGTGTCTGCTTTGATTGCACCATAACTCTTTTGGACTGGTTTATTCCAACAAAATTGCACGTTATTTTGTAATAATTGGTAGAGTGGACTCATCTTCTAAGCAAAAGTTTGTATAAATTAGGAACAACAATTAAGCAATCCGTGTGCGCGAAATATGAGCATTAAGTTTTTTAATCCATTACCGTTAATGGTATGCTCCACAAAGAACGAGCACATTTTGTCATTTATTTTAAGACGATAGTCTGCAAATTTTGTAAAACCTCTCTCTGAATGATTTAACATGTTGTTGCAAATCCTTTCCGCCAATTGTTATATCATCCTAATGAACATCATACATACTTGATTCACATGTAATTATGTAGACCAAATTATTTTTCTCGCCAATTTGTAATGTACCGACTGCAATAAACCCAGGTGTAAAGTTAATTCAGTGGTTTCCATTTTATTATTTCTATACGTGTATCAAAATTGTCATGTACAAAGTTTAGAAGTTTAATATGAAGGCATTGACAGACACACATATCTGCTGGTGCGCGCAACTCTTAATACTTTTTACACGTAATGCAAGTTGTGATACTTATTCCCCCTCTACTGGCTTAGCCCTTGTTCTTGTAACTATTTCACAACGAGGCTGAAACAAGCAAATATTGTTGCAAAGCCTTATCCAAAATTAGTTGAACAAGAAAATAATAGCAAGATGGATGAGCACACAAAATGCTTCTGTAATTAAATACATATAGTTTAGACTGTGAAGAAAAAGGATTTTATTTAGGAGTAATGTTAAAAGCATACATACGTGGCTGCAGTCATCAAGTTATCCAAGCATATGCACGCTTCTCGCACTTAAAAATACGGTGGTTTTCTAGTATTACTTCAAGCTTTTAATGAAAATCGTAATGGTGACAAGCATAATAAAATGTCACCACTGAATTCTATACGGCACTTCAATGTCCTTTGGGGCGTAATACAAATAATAAGTGAATATATGCATATATATGTATTCACACGTCACGCATGATATCCATAGGACAATAATGTACGTGACAACACATGTGTGCAGGCGTTGTCTGTACGCTCTGTAACTCTCTTTCTCATGCTTATTTATTGTTGTTCACTTTAATTTCTTAAGTTCTTAACTGTTGTATGCTTTATAATGTCTGATTATAGAAGTTTTTGTAGCTACGTTGATGCTAACGGCGGTGCTAATGTGGCGGTGTGAGCTTTTATGACGTTGCAAAGATCTTGCTACCAATGGTAGTCCACAAAAGTGCACATTACTTGAGTATGTTACCATAAAATAAGTGTGAAGTATTTGCTTGCAAGTTAGTCAGCCATCGGTGCTTTATGTGAATATACGTTAATAGCAATACTTATGAAAATGTCGTTGATGATACCCGCTTCCCTTAAACTGAATTTAGTCTTGCTTTCATCATTTATCTCCTTGTAATATATTCCTTGATGTCAGCTTCATCATATTAGTTATGAGAAATAAGCAAATGAAGCGTTGAATGTATATCAAATACATTCCATTCTCTCCGCAACTATGAGGCGAACTAAAGTGATTTCTGGCTAAAAACGTTTCTGCCCGTATAATGGAACACTGTGCAGCGGTATACAAGGGACCAAAAAAAAAAAAAAAAAATCTACCTTACTCGTCGCTAAGTAGATGACGATCCTAAACGCACCTAACACTGGAATTTTTATGAATAAAAAAAGAAGTATATTACTACGTGCATACGCTAATCCTCACTAGTCAGAACCTATTTCTGTCAATATGCAAACGGAAAACAATGGTAACTTATTAGATATTAGAACAAATGAGCCAAAGTTAAGATTTGCATACAGATACTAATTTAGACAAATAAAAACAAAGGAATAAAATATGTAAGTTGTTCAATTAGCCGCCTTTTATCTCGGTTATTATTCACTGTTATATTTTTCCCAACACAAACAACTGCACGACACAATTTACGTGTACTCATGCACGTCAGCATAATTGTCAAGACATACAATGCAATAACACATGATCGTCCGGTGTTGACGTTCATTTTTTGAATTCCCATAATTCATACACACAAACAAACACATTTTATTTTAAATTACAATAATTGCTTTTTTTTGGTATATGAGGAACTCATTAGTTTAATAAAACTGAGAAGATACTGTGAAAGGACACGTCTCATGTGTTTCTTACTTCATCCTTGTCAATGATGTTCTGGTTTAAGTGCCTGAACATCACCTTCTTCTTTAACAAACAAAAAATCCCCCATAGCGCAGGCAAGTTTATGTGCTTGTGTGGCTCATTACACAGTACAAGTTAATTGTCAATAAAAAAAGCCATTCTATTACTACAAAATTTTAACAATTTAAACCATTAGGTATTATTATATAGTAAAAAAAAAGAATACAATTATTTATGAAAAATTTATTATTTTTTTTGTTTTGTGTTATTATTTTTCTATCGTTATTGTCAATACATTCTTTTATTTAAAATTTTCTAATTTAAAGAACCGAAACCGACATGGTATCTGTATTAAGTAGTTTTCCACAACCCTAGGCTTATGTAAACTTTCAGACAGATACTTTACTGCTGAGTAGGTGCATACCTTGTGTCCGACAGATCTGTCGGTGCCAGTGTAAAGAACAAGTTTTTCTTGGCATAAAACTTTCACATAAGAATAGTTAATTGTGGATATCATAAAGAAGAATGAAGAATTTCCATGAAGACTTCACTTTTGTTCTCCACAAAATTCCAGAGAAGGATTGAGTTTACTTTATCAATAATACGGCGAATTTTTTAATATTGCTAGCTGCAGGAGACTTCACCGCCTAGAAATACAACTTCTTGAAAAAGGAAGGATTCATAATGTTCGTTTCAATTAGCTCCTTAGCTCCTTACAAAAGAGAGCTCCTATGTAGGTGGGCCACTCACCAGAAATAACATTAAGGATACGTGTGGGAATTGCTGGTGTAAGTCCTGTACAAAGTTTTAGTTTCCATTCCTGATGAACGTTCGTCGTTTGCGAGTATTGGTTGTTCTTGAAATCTTATTTTTTGTTGGCTGCAATGAGGATGGACTAGAAGGGGATTTTGGGCATCGAGACTTTCTTTTGACAGCATTATTGTACGTTTTTTTAGTTAAAACTTAGTTCACATCCCCGTTGCAGTTTGTTGGGGAAACCTCAAGTGTATTGAAATTGATTTGAAATACTCACAATAATTTCTTCGTTACTTTTTTTTAAATTATTTTTAGAAAATATTTTCAACTGTCATGATTTTATTAATTTCTAATTAACGCATTCCTCTTATTTGCAACACATTTGATTTTAACAAATCTCCCCCATACAAAACATAGCTTTAAAATGGAAATGAAATTCTCTACAGTTATTATTTAAAGTTTGTTGCACTGGATTTCCCCTTCAAACCTAATTTAACGCTTGTGGTAGTGTTAAAATTATCTTTGATTTCTAGATTTCTCCCATAAAGTCAACTACAAAATTTATTGTTGCGTCTGAAATGACGTTCTTTGACGTCATAGTAACTTACAATATCTCAAACTATGCCAAACTTTCCAGTAAAGGATCTTGGGATATGGGCCTTTTTTGAATAAACTAATTATTTTTCAAGAACAATTTGCCTTGTAGGCTGTGTCAAATATTAATTTGGTTCCGACATTACTAGAAGTTTTAAGTTTTCCTAAATCAACCATGTAAACGTACTCTAGGTGCTCGTGGAAAAAAGACCAGCAGCAATATTTATTCGTTTACCATCAGTGCCTTCGAATATTTCGACAAAACCCAAGCGTTTGTATTTATTTATCCCCTTATTTATCCACAAATGAAACCCAGCCAAAGTAAATTAACAACTGAATTCAATTAACTCTTAGAAATAAATCTTATATAGTTATTATTAAAAACTAATACAAAGTATATGAAGAGAAGTAAAGAAAAATAAAAAACTTGACGAGTGCATGAAAAGAGAATAATAAAATTCATGTACAAATAAACAAGTGAAAAAGAACAAGAGAGAAAAGAAGCGTGTCCAGCACAGAGGCGCGCTCACAGCCGATACAGATCCACGTTGTGAGTGAACCCTTAAGCCATTAGAAACGTGCAAAAGTTCGGCAACCGATAACAGTAAACAACACCAAATAATTTTCGGATCATAATTACATTCGCATTGACTAAGCTAAATGAAGATAACGTTCTTAGAAAAGCCGTTAGGGAAATTAAAGTTTATCTCAGCAATGTGGACGAATCGATAGAACCATTTATTAAGCTAATTAAGAAGGAAACACAAAGAATAAATACACGTTTCTCTTGTGATGGTAAGTCTAATAGAAGCAATCTACTTGCATTAGGGGGCAGAGAGAAAGCGAGTCCCAACCCAAATTCCTAAGGGCAAGCAGCAAGAATTGCTTTTGAACGGATTCAATTGAATCTACATAACAACTATAGGAAGGAGACCACACAACAGAGACATACTCAAGTATTGATCTAACTAAGCATATCTATAGCCTCTTTATAATGTAAGCATCCTTCAGCTTTTAATGAAACCAAGCGCTGACCTAGCTTTATTTAAAGAGAGCTCAATGTGCAAAGTAAAACGTAGTCTTTGGTCGAAAAGATTCCCCAAATCGAAGAACAAATCAATGTTTTCCAATTGTGTCAATCAAAGAAATACTCACTATTGACTGCCTTTCTCCCTCAGAAAGAAAACTTCTTGCATTTTGTTAGATTTAATTTCATAAAATTTAACGAGCACCATCTAACCAAATTATTTAAATCAATGGAAAGCTAATACGATTGCACTCCGAAGAAGAGGAACGAAAACAGTCTAACATCGTCAGCTGGACGTAATACAATAAATAAAAGAGGTTTAAACTGGCTGCGTACGAGCTTTCTGTCGGCCGGCTTTTTTCTGCTCATTACAAGGGAGTAGTGTCCCATATAATAAGGGAGTTCCGTTAATCAATATTTCTTTTCTCAATTCTCTGCTCACATTATAAGCCAATTTAAGGAGAGAATTATGAAAAGAGAAAAGAGTCCAAAGTCGGTCTGTATAGCATAAGGGTGGAATTGGCTTATGCAATTGACATATCGTGTGTTACGAGGGCAAGCAACAAGACTGACGAGAGAGATCAAGACAGGCAGTCTGCTTTGGAGGATGAGAAAAACGACTTGTCGCGGTATAATCAAAGGTTTTTTTTGTGCAAATAAATATGGTGAAACCAGATCAAGGAATTAAAGTGTGTATATGATGGCAATAAAAGTGAGCAAAATGTTGAAAAATAAATGAGAATACATCAAAAGCAGCAAAATTGAGAAATAAATAAAAGTACATTAGCAGAAGCAAAATACTTTTTATAAAGTTGAATAAAATTCTTGCAATGAAATTTATCGTTTTAACGAAAATCCAAACAATCATATAAATAAATGTTGGAGAACGAAGTTGGAGTTAAGAAAAGTGAAGTTTTTATTATTAAAAAGTAATCTACGTACACTTTCTAGTAAGTTTTTAAATTTTTTTTCCCTTCTTTTGTTGTAAAATCATAAATGCCTAAGAGTAATGAAAAATATAAAAATAAATCGAAAAATAAGAGAAAATAATGTTCTCTGAGTAGAGAAAGAGAAGGTTTCGCGAAGGTGTGGTAAGTAAGCGAGTGTGTGTGTGTGCAATCACGGACGGTTATTTAACGGACCAACAACTACACAAACACAGACTAACGTACAGATGAACAATACGACGGACCATCCTGTCCAGGTCTGTTATTTGAGGTCATGCCGTTAGTAGTCCTGACAGATTTAATTTGCTTATAATTCATTTTGTAAACGTAGCTGGTCTGCCCACGCGAAACAAAGTGCAACCTCACGTCTACGCGTTACAAAATAAAAGAGGCCCTAACTGGCTGGCTTGAGCGACACACTACATCGCGGGCAATTCATCCGGGGTGATGAAGTTAAACAGAACCCTGAATGATCTGTTATGAAGGGAAATCCTTATCCATTGCACCAAGTACAAAAAGAAGCTAGCGGCCTGAAGTTTCAAAATCAATAAATTAGGGTTAACTAGGTCAAACGCTTTACTCAGATCAGTACATACGACATCCGGGCGAGAGCCTCTCCGAAAAGCCTTGAAAATATTGTAATTATATTTTAAGAGATTCATAACGTTTGATTTTGCTTTTAAGAAGCCATGCGGAAATATAGAAATTTAAGATGTGATGCTGAGTCCCAATGCGTTCACACAAATTAGGTAAAACACTTACCTTGACAATGCCTCTGCAGTTCTCATTGTGATATCTGTGTTCACGTTTGTGAAGTCGAATAAGGAAAGTTCTCTTCTAACTCAAAGGGAAAACATCTGACTTCAAAGACTGATCAAAAATACCTCGTCAGTTTCCTGTGATGTGTGACTTTCAATAATTCTTTCCAATTTGAAGTCGATATCTTCATTTTTGTGACCAGGAGAGTGGCAACAACAAACACCACACAGACGCATAGACGGACAGACATGACAATCTCAATTCAGAATTTCACGCTGATCAAGAATATGCATACTTCATAGCGTCTACTTTTTGGGTCTTACAAACATTATGAAAAAGAAAAACAAAATGTGTATACCCCCATCTTGCAGTGGTGGGTATAAAAAATAGGGATGCTTAGGTGAACTAAGAGGTCAACAGAGAGTTACAGCTGTCTTCGGGACATTGGCAAGCGGAGACCTAGCAATCTGCCATTACAATTAGGATTATGGTTGTATTGAAGTAAATTACGATCAAACAATTAATTGAAAAACACAATAACTCTATCAGATGCTGAAGTAGGGACCTTACAGCCAGAATTATCCCTACAACACAAAGTGACTTATGGAAAATTGAAGCTACCCACAGCTATCACTATTGGGTTAGGGATATCGGCATTTGAAGGAATATAGGAACAAATTACGTATAGCGGTTTATTGCCAATTTACGCTCGAAAGGCAATGAATTCAATGTCGGGAGGAGTACGAAATTCAATTGAATAGGACGCGACTGCAGCGGATATGGCAACGGAAACACCACCACCAGTGCGATCTAATCGATCCTCTCTGAAAATCTTTGAAAAAAAAGTTCCGACGAATCAAGCTTTAATCAAGTTTCAGTGAAAACCAAACAGGAGAAGTCCACGCTCACTGAGTGTAGTAAAGTAGAACGAATTTTTAAATTTAGTCCCCTAAAATTTTGATAAATAAAAGGGCCTGAAGAAACATTTCGTTTTTTGGGGGTGGAAAAGCTACCAATTTAGTATTAGGGGGTTGATCCCGAGGAATGAATTCCTTATTTAAGGATCCAACTGGCCACATTAGTTCTATGTTGAGATGGAGTCAATTGCAAAATGCCAACACGCTTCAAATTGACGGCAGGATAACTTTTTATGTTATTCTCATAGGCGTCAGACCCCAGTATTGACACGGATATTGCCTTTTTGCCATTAAATGGCACCACTAGGAGGCGATGCCCTTTGTCACCTCAGCGTAGCTCACATGATAAAGACGTCCGGCTTATTTGTATTATTTATATTATCAGCTAAGTTGGAGATGAAGTATGGAATGCTGAAATGACATAAGTTGATTCTTGGCTTTGAAATACTCCTGACCTCTACATCTTTGATGCTATCTTATTATTAAAGGTAATCTTTAAATAATATTTTATGAAATCATTTCCACCCATATCAAGCCCTGTTTTTATTGGGAGACAGGATTATTTTATTTTAATTACTGCGGATGCTAATCAAGGCAAACACTAACCGAAAATGCATAAATCAGAAGAAAATTGTTTGTTCCGGATTACCAAAAAGGAGACTACAAAATTGTTGATTAATTCTTTTATGTACCCTTTCACCTGAAACTATCAGCTTTGCAAAGTTTTCTTCCTTTCTTCTCTCTTTATTTGAAACAAGGATAAGAAAAGAATTAATTTTTTATCTTTATACAGAAATGGCAAATATGTTTCCAATATACAAAAGACACGGAAGACATAATCCAGTCGCCTTTCACTTTGATATGTTGTGTCAGAGTGTACGTAAAATATCCTTTATCTATAGAATATTATAAAATTTTTGTATTGTTTTTTCTAAATTTATTCGGTAACTATTAGCATTTTTATACCTTTACTGGGTTCACGTTGGCAACAGTCTAAAACCTACTACAACCTACTTGCCTACTATGGCAAACCTCAGGTATTGCGCTGAATGCTACAAGATTTGAGATAAGATCAAGAAACGAAACGGTATCCATGAGAAAGAATCTTCTACAAGGTTACTGTTAAGTCAACATAAGATAATAACCACAATTTTTGCATTATCGTTGTATGTTTTATTCTATTTCGCCATTTATGGTTTAGTGCACTATACATATCTTCCGTTTACTCTATGGTACCTATATGTTTGTCCGCTTTACTTGTAATGTTCAAAGGAGAGACCAAATGGAACATATATGCACAACTCATTTGCTTGCTTTATTCTGCATATGCATAATACATTTTGCTTCGTGAATTTTCGTTTATAGATTTAAGTTTAGTCTTTGAGAAAATAATAAAATAATCTACTTTCGAACGTTGATGAGCAACCATCATCTCTTCATTTTTCGGTTTACGTTGTTTTTCTTCCTTATTTATCCATTGATGTTATCAATAATCACGTCTTCCACAAATCCATTAGCTATGTAACTATACGCAACATTAACTTTTGGGTACAAAAATGTCGCTAGGTACATTTGTCGTGTTTTGGAGCAAGTTTACGAATTCATTCGTCGTTATCAAGCAGTTAGAAACTTTTCCAAATAATTATTTTGATACATCGAATCGGAAAAGGAAAGGGCAATCGATGCCGTCCGCTGAATTAAAGTGTCGCATGGAAATTACAAACAAATAGTCTTCTTTCAAAACAAACACATTCATCCAAACGACAATGGACGTGCAGACATCGAGGATTTATAAATTTACATTAATTCTCTAATTTGAACACAAAACAACGTTTACTGAATTTTCATTCCAAATCCTAGTTTCCACCAGCACGTTTTCTCCATTTGAATTGCCCAGCTGTAGTGGAAAATACAGTGACGACAAGAGCTTTATAACCTCCTTTATTACCTAAATCATTGGTCGGGCCATACATTTCGAAATTTTGGAAAATTCAACAATCTGCTAAACAGTAAAGTCGTTTCAGGGAAGTAATGAAAATTACTCCAAAGTTGTAGAAAGACTCAGGGCTCAGTATGACAGCACGTTACTATTCATAGAAAGGATTCCGACGCTTTTTGAATTGACTGAAGCCTGCAAATCTATTTCTAGCCATTTAGGAAGTCTTGTCTGTTCGCTGTACAGCTTGCTGCAATCCCTGGGCTCATCTACTGATATTGTCAATAGTGATATTTTGTAATGGAAAGAGTTGATATTGGCATCCAAAAAAATGGACGGGTTCTTTGGATTTTAATGAGTTGCCACATTGGAATGAATAATCAGAAGAGAAGATGCCACCATTTAGATTCACTGGATTCAACTATTATTCCTTGAAGTTTAGACCAGAAATCGCCAAAGGATGGATACTCCTTTTTTTGCACCAAACGAATTTGTACATTTTGCCCCAAAGCTGACTATTCTACTAGTCAAGGCGAACATTTCCAAGATTTGGATGTGACGCTTCAATATGAAAATACGAAGAGACTTGGTCTTTGCATGAATTGCCTTGCTAAACGTCATCGAGTTAATAGCTGTCTTTAAGTGCAAAATTTATTCTCGTTGTCATCACACTTTACTCCATCGCACTCAAACGGGTTGTAGGCCTTCTTCTCGCTTCTCCACTATCAAGATCTTACGCTCCCTATTGAACCATATACTTCCGTCCATGCACGTATTGAAGGGTCTTCTCCTAATGTACTTCTTGCCATGGTTTTGTTCAAGCTAATTCGGGCTCTTATAAATTAGAATAAAATTGGATGTTTGCTCCCAGCTGAATTTCGTCATCGACCGCAAAACGAATAAATCTACAAACAGTTCAAAGTATCAGGCGTTGGAAATTCGTTTACGGCAGTGAACTATAAATGTTCTACAGCGGTCACATCGCGCGTAACATATTTTGAAATGGCAAGCTTTTCGTTTTGCATTACACCACAGATCTCGTATCAACCTAATGTAGAATTAGATATATCACCTCGAACACCCAGCTCGAGCCAAATCGACTAGACAGACGCAGTTATCATACACGGGGGAGCGTCGTTCGCGCAGGTCTCTCTTATATCGTAGCCGATTTTATTATTTTTTTACATACAATATAAATATATATGTGCTCATAAGCTTAGTAATTGAAGTTATTTATTAACCCTTCGGTTATATCCCTTTCACTTTGTTCACTGAATTGTCACTGGAAAATATTCTTCTTCTACTAACAAAAATTATGATGCTTTCAACAAAGGAAGAAATTAATATAGACGTAAAGCGTCTTCGGAAAATTGAAGAAGTTGATAGGGGTTTACCGCGAATGACGCTTGAACAACAAGAATGTGAAATGGTTTTTCGAAACACTGTCGTTCGAGAATCTTCAGGTAGGATTGCTGTAAATTTACCTTTTCAACGGTATTGTGATTCTCTTCTTGTGTCGATTTGCCACACAAGAACAACGGCCATATCGAGATGTCAACCTGAGAGCAAAATATGGGATTTTATGAGGGATTGTGAAGATTTTGGTCATATGAGCGTAATGGAAAGGTCTAAGTTGAACGAGACTCATTATTACATCCCTCCCCATTTGCTTTTAAAGCCCAATAGTTCTTCAACAAAGTTTAGTGTCGTTTTCGCCCAACTTCATCACAGATTTCCCTAAATAATATCTTAATGGTTGGAACTACAATTCAAAAGGAATTATATATGCGACTATTACGCTTTCGACTATGCTGTTCCACTCGTACTGCTAATATTACCAATATGCACAGGCAAGTGCTTGAAGGTATCAATTAAACATCGCTACTCGTCATATTGAATCCTTTCCAGATGAGAATATAAAATTGACAAAGGTCTAAACAAATAAAGTTGGGATGACACTACTTTCCACACCTTTTACACCAATCACCGAAGGATGAGGGGTATATTCATTTGTCAAAACGTTTGCAGCGCCCAGAGGGAAGCATCAGAGACCCCACCAAGTGTATATTCTTGATAAGCATCAAATTCTAAATCGATTTAAGCATGTCCGTCTGTCAAATGTCTGCTTTAACCATTCTCCTCCGCAAAAATGAAGCTGTCCACTTCAAATTTGGCAAAAATATTGGAAGTTCTTTGTTGCTCAATACTCATAAACTATAGCAAGTAAATGCACAAAAATATATCGCATATTCTATTGGCGATCCTGTAGCATTTGTGTGCAAAAATGAAAAAAAATTTACCACGCCTACCCAATATTACAGTGTATCAAAACAATTTTTTCAATATCTTTATTACGCACAGAAACAAGCTTAAGAAACCGCATAAAGTATACAAATTTTTGGCCAGTTTTAAATCTTGAATGCACCTAAACATGGCCGCCTGTTCGTCTGTCCATATGTCTGTTAGCGTAACTTTGCAATATTTGTAGTAAAAATTCTCCCGTTAGAGAAAATGAAGATATCGCCAAAAAATTTCCAAAAGAATTTGAATTTGACCTAACATGCCAACAACTTTTATTTTGAGAATAGGAAAATCAGCTGCGTCCCCTCCATATTATAAAGCATGTTGTTTTTTACTTCTTTTGTCTTTTTTGGGGTAAGCGGTGATTGGTATAAAAGATTCTTTCCCGACCGAATTTAATCTTCTTACTTGTTACCAATGTATACGTCATCCTTGTAAGTATGCAGTTAATTATATCAACAGCAGTAGAAGGGATGTATTCATCTCTGTGCGCATTGATCGCTAAGTAGGAACTATCTTGTGTCATGGTGATTAATGTTTCATTTTTTACTGTTGCAACCTGGAATATTTCGAAGAACTATTGGTCAACCAGAGGCAGATTGATTTCGAATATGACTTCGTTTCTGGTTGCAGCGTCCTTGGCATGCTTTAGTTCCTATAGTTCAATTAAATTATCGTGTTCGATTGGAAGTGAGTGCAGTGTTGAAAAATAAACTTTAACTAGAGCGATTTCAACTTTTAGCTGGTGAGGTGATAATAAAAGTGGACTAACCCTTCCATTATGAGCATCAGTGAGTACATTTATAATTTCAGCGTCGGTTCTTTGAAGATCAATGGCTGTCAGTGTTAGTTGAGTTGATAAGAATTTAACTAGTTACTGGTTACTAATCTGTTGATATTCTTTATCTATTGAATTCTTGTCCTATAATCAATTATTAAATGTGACTTTTCAGAAATCGTAACAATTGATTTCCTTCTGTTCTTGCTTCCCTGATAATTTTCGCCATTTCTTCAGCCGAATAATAATCGAGCAACACCTCCGGTTATGTTGGATGGTGATCTTTTAATTCGCCTGCTTGTAGTGAAATTAATTCCTCTTCTTGGACATAATTACTGCAAGGCTTCGACACATGAAGAAAAGGCGTTTAAGTCTGACGCAAACGATGTAACATCATAACATACCATCAATTTCCAGTCAGCAGTGACGAGCCTTGCTATTCCGCTTTCTTTGAAATAAATACAAGCTTTGATCATAAGGAAAATTTGTTGACCATCAATTTTTTGCATATGCAACAGGGATGAGAAGCAATGTTATTAGCTTGGTAGGTATTATAGAAGTGATTAACGATTTAGTCCTTTTTGGCGAACTGGCATCGTTATCATCTTTAAGCAAAGATCTAAAGTTCTTTGGATTTTTTGCCAAAGAATCCTCTTTTTCATTTTGGTGCTAATCTGTGAATAGGTCGTTTGGATATTTCAGTCGCAGTATTTCAGCGACCCTTAAAACACCGCCTTTGCCAGGGTGCACCTGAACAATTCTCTGCAATACAAAATTTATTACAGGTAGGTTGTCTTCTTTACGATGACCATATGTCCATGTTTGATATTAGGAGACAAGTTTTATCGACTTGAGCTGTAAGGGCTTCTTCTATCGGTAAATGCTCTGGGATTAGTGCTGATCATCGCGATCGTATTGTCTCCAATTTTTCATATGTTGGTGAGGGTGAAATTACGCTCCGGATAACATTTGTTGCTCTTATTTTACTCTTTACCGACCAGAATCTTTGTCGCATGATCGCTAATAAAGCGCGCAGACCGCAGTGTTTGTTCTCTTCTTTCAATAGCATGTTTATCACTATAATGAATCAATATTGGATGCGTGGCAAAGAAGGGCAGCGATGATTCCTTTAAACGTCGTTTTACACGAACATAGCCCCTTTCATTGGTCAAAGGGGGTAAACTGCTGAATGATAGTTGATTACCCGTACTTTGATGTTTTCCTATTTCTTTAATCAATTTGGGAGTCAGCGTTCTGTATTGCTTCCGTTACTACTTACAAGTGCTCCATCATAGCTCCTTGTGGGTTTGAAAGATTATTTTGCCGTTGAGTTTCGAACAATGCCATGAATATAACGATGTCCTTTAGAGGCGTTTGAACGAACCTGTATGTCGAATATTGAACACGACTCGCGTAACTGTTCGTTGCTGCCAATATTGTTGATGTATTTTTTCTCTTTTCAAGGTCTGTGGAAATTTGAAGTTACGCCAACAATTTTGGAGGAAATGATTCCTCTTCCCTATATAGGAACAGCGGACCATAAAACCATAGCTTGTATACGACCAGAAAAACATACATTTAGTGCTTGGAAACCTATAGACAATATGTCAGCTGGTTTCTTATTGGATTTTGCATGGCGCCATTGGTAGCCCACTGTCGAAGACTGGATTGTAGCTAACTTGTTGGCTACAAATATTTTAAAATATGACCATTTTCATTTTGATAAGAAAACTGTGTGATTTTACAGATTGACGTCCACTTTTCTTCTGCGTGCCAGTTGGACAGCCTCCACTGCTGCACATCTACTCCAGTCGATGAAGTGCTTGTAGTTTTAAAGAAGCCACTCGAGTTTTTGCACAAAGTAGACGTACAGTTCTTTGTTCATCCTCGAGGATTGCGCCAATATAAGCAACTGCATCAAAACGGATGCGTCTGCAAACACGTGAAGGTTTGTCTTTGCTGGAATTTCGCCATGAAAAAGTATGGCGAGGATTTTAAAATTAGTTAAGTTGTGTAAAAAAATTTCTAAATGTGTTCGAAATTGCATGAACATCTTCGGGCCATGGGTTAAAATGGGAATAAACATCTTTGCTTTAACGACCACAGGAGCTAATAACCCAGGAGCGGCGCAAAATTTTGTGACGTCGGAGGTTTCCGTTCGCTTTGAATTCGTCGTTTTTGGCCAGCCTTAGCATTCCTGATTTGTGTTATTGTTGTTGATTTCTCTGCTGACTGCCCTGTGGCTTTTAGTAACTGAGGACGACGACCATCTTTTTAGATTAAATCCATGTTTTTGAAGAATCTCAATTAGCTCCTTCTGGGTATCTACAGCAATTTTAAGACTGTCTGCGTCGCCAAGACCATGGCCTACCTAAAAGACTTTTCTCAGTTGTGATCCTTTGTAGACATTTTGTAGACAGATAAACGGCGAGTCATCTACTGTATGTAAGGGTATTTAGTTTGTAGTAATTAGTAGCTGGCGATGGATTATAATTGCAGATAATTAATCGAAATTGGTGATTGTCGGCCTGAGCCCATATTTGTCTGTACATTTTTTCAATGTCTGTTGTAAAGACGAATTGGGGTAACCTGAAAGGGAGAAAAATCCAGAATAACTAACTCGCTTTAGACAATTTGGCTTGCGTATATCAGATCATTCAGCAAGTATCCGATCCGTTCTTACAGATGCATCGAAAACCACTCCGAGCTTTTTAGCGATGCCATCCGTTTGTAACATAAAATGGTGTGGAATGAAAAATTTTGAATCGAATATTTTTTGAAGGTTGATCTTCTGCATATTTGCTAATTGTTGGTCATACTCTCGCATGAATTGTATGTAATGGATACTAACCCGATTCACCCAAGGCTATAAGATTCTAGCGAAATGGAAAACTGACTCTAAAACGGCCATCCCTGGCGGGCTGCACATGCTGAGCAAAATTCGATTCCGTAGACATCCCTTTTTGTACCATTGGATTTCGTCGGGCTTCCATCTTTATTCAACTGCTAACTCCAGCGATTCAGTATTGTCAAATACTGCACATATGTAGGTGGAAAGAATTAGGAGCTCCATGTTGTTTTATATTTGTAGGTGGAGTCAAGCTGAAGCAGAACTCTGCACCGAGAACAATGTATATCTTGCCTTGCTTGTTGAAATAAGGATCCGCCATGGCTGGATATGAATCAGAATATCAATGTGTTGAATAGGTTGCACTGAGAGGACGCTTGGACGCTTCCAAATCCGTCTGCTGATTTCATATCGGTATTCACCCGAAGGATTGACCTGTTTTAGGCTTTCCCAACGCCACCAATGCTGAGTAATTTTTCAGTTGGTGTAAGTGAAAGCCTTTTGATAAGATATTGAGTGAAAATTTTCACTTGCGAGCCAGAATTCAACATTGCCTTGAACTCGTCTGACACAACTTTACTTGTCTTGATTATTACTTTTTTTACTTTGATGTTGTGCCCAATAAGACGTAGCCCTGATGTTGCCCAACGAAATTTGCTGCTTCTGAATATACTGCAACTGCGTTTGAGGTAAATACTTCATTTCGAGTGCTTGTGGGTTGTTTCGATGTATTTTGTAAATGATGCGGTTTTTGTTGCTCTTTTTCCAAATGCAGTTAAATATTATGCCTTTTCTTGCACCTCCTACAACTTCCTAAATTAAATGTTTTAGAATTGTAATAACTCATGAAGCAATAGCAAGCATGGCTTATGGCGCTGAGCCCAACATAGTCGGTCCGTTGCTGATAGTTGCAGAAATTTCATACATTGACTTATAATTTATGAGATCTGTTGTTTCACATTTTACGTGTATTGCAGTTTATATATGAACCAGCTACTTTTGGAACGGCTATATTTATGATTTCGCCTTTGGTACAACAGTTTCCAGTGATTAAAACTGAAGCTCTAAAAATGACAAAAATTCGCATATGTTCGCATAGATTCGTCTACTTTAAATATGACTGAAGGCTACGTAAAACGAATATATAAATTCGATCTAATTTTTTGATCATCAATTACAAAAGTAGAGAATCGAAAGGAGATATGTGAATGCCCACGTTGCTGCTATAGGTGATGTTCCTGTTGGCTAATTCAGGAATTTCAGAAGAATGTTCATTTGTCCCTTAAGTATTGACCAAACTGTAGTGTATTTGTGTTCACAAGCACAACTAAATCTTTGAGCTATGTAAATGATTTTCTCGGTGGCACTGAACCTGTGGAAGAATTGTCTGCACTCAAGGATCACCTGACAGAAATATCGAAAAGGCAGTGCTTCGAATTACCGAAATAGCATTCATATCATTTAAGCTTTCGTCACGATACAACCGTCAAGAATTTGAATTTAGATGACTATTCACTTACAAATCCCGTAGTTATCGAGGGAGATCAACAAAAGGATCTATTTTCATTTTTGTTCCCCCCAAGGTTTAAAGGAAATTGCAAAACTCGCTATTTTGTCTTCTCGTCGTCGCTTTCTCACCCTTTAGCCATCTCTCATCGTAAAATCTAAAATAATACTTCAAATATTGTGGATTCTCAAATTTGGCTACCTCGAATCTCTTACACGCGATTGGTTAGCGTTCATCAACGATATGTAGCATTTCGCATTTTTACACATTCGTCACTACTGCTTATTTCCTGGCTCTAAGTCGTTTCTGTTGCATGGGTTTTGCAACCCATCAACGCACACACATTCGCAACCATACACCACTCAATCAAAGGCGGTCTCAACAAAAAAAACAATGTGTTCATTAGTAAAATCTCAGACTGCGGCCTTCTTCACTATAACCATGTCCCAACTTGCAGTACACGGTTGCAGGACCTTGCATTTTCAAATGTATCCTAACTGTATGTACATTGTAGTGACCCTCTTGTAACGCCGGGGAACCCTTGTAACTGTGGCAAAGCCCTGCCGCTATCCTCAATAACTTTCCCCTTCAACAGAACAAATATTCCTTTATTAAAAAGACATTTATCGAACCCAGTTGTGGACATTAAAAGTGTAGATACTCAGCTATCTTTGTTGTATGTCAAACCCTTCTCAGGCATGTGTAAATGAGTAGTTATTAGACAGCATTTTGTTCGTAACTCGTGCCCACCATAGTTCAATAGAGAACTAACGACGTTCAGGAAAAAAAAAACAGGCTCTATAGGAAATTCTTGAATAGTGAACAGATATTTCTACAAATTCGCAAAGTTCTTTGCTTACCGTCGCATACGTCGCTTGATGGATCCAATTCAGCAAATAGTTCTTAGATCGGAATGCTTTTTGCTAAATTCTTCGAACGTAATATCCCATCAGATCGCAATGACCACACTATTGACTATTTTGAGATATTTAATAACAGGCTCTTTTTAATTTGAGCATTGAACTCTCTTTTAGTAAATATAGAAGCTGTGGTCGAAACAATTTTATGAACCATATATTGCAAAAAGTGCTCATTTTTCTTTGGTAAGACTTATATTTGAATACGCCTCTGTCATCTTGTGTCCGTCCTATCAGTTCAAAAACAATTGTTCATCACCTCCGTATGAACGCAGATTACTACTAATAGCTATACCTTCACTGGAGAAACATGGACAGACATTGCCGATGTCATATCTCAGCAACTCATGAAAACTAATTTACTCACCCATCTAAACTAATTAATACGATGTTAAAGTAAGGACTACCAGGCGTTTTTGGACTGGCGTCTTCATAAGGGTTACATCCACCCTGATGCTTATGATCTATAAATTTCTTAGTATGTAACATAGTTTCCGTTTATTTTCACTTTTCTGTCGCTCTATATTTTTTTCTTATACTAAACAATGCGATAAAGATCGTATTTAACCAATCTGCTACATATGTAATTTCTAGAAATAGTATAATGCTCTTACTAAATATATAGGCCTGATTTGACGGAAATTTAAAAACTGTAACTAAATCGCAACGAAATAAATAGGAAATAATATGTGTTGCCTGCCTTCAAAAAGAAAGATCCCCATGGTTCATTAGAATGCCACTTGAAATACTGAAGGTTGGGGTTCGTTTGAAATTAGCTAATATACCTGAAGGCCACAAACATCGAATGATCCCGCCAAAAACCAACACCTTTGTCAAATTTTATGTTCGATACCTTGATATTAAGAACTATGACGTTGACCCAAAATCATTGACTTCATTTACGCGCGTGCAGTTTTGGATAATCAGCTTACAAAGTCTCTGTCACAAGATTCTAAACTCTTGTCCACAATGCGTACGCTATGGACAAAACTACTTCAACAAATAATGTCAAATTTACCTGCAGATCAACCTAACCTATCAATTCAATCCATTGACTTTTGTAACCCTGAAAACGGCTATCTCTGCATACGGGACACAATTCCATACCAAATGTATATCGCTGCTGAAGGCAGTCCACATCAAAGTCGTTTCAGACATATCAACAGATGCCTTCATCGCTGCTCCGAAAAGATTGATTGAGCAACGGAGATTGCTCATTGACACATTTTGTGACAACGGCAGCAACTTTGTCGTGGCAAATTCGAAGATGAAGTAATTGAAAACGATCCTACTTGATGGCCAGAATCAAAAGCATATTGTCAATTTTTGTTCTTATAAATTCATTAATTTTTGTTTTATTCGCCGCAGGGCACCTCAGATTGCGATCTATGGGACGCCGCTGCCACATCAGCCAAGTCTCATCATAGTCGTACTGTCGCTAATCTTCGCCTATGAAGAACTTGTCTCGAGTCTAACCGAAACCGGGGCGGTCCTATTTTCAAGGCCAATCTCACCGCTGTCATCTGACCATGACGACTCTGAGGTACTTATCCCTGGCCATTTCATAACTGGCAATGCATTGCTGCTCTTTCTGAAAGAGACGTCCCTATAGAACATTAGGCCCAAGTCAGTTTTTGGAAAAAATGGTCGCATGAATACATCAACGAATTACAAATAGGCATTATAAATAGACTCATTCGAGTCCTAACATTGCTGTTGGCACCTTAGTCCTCGTACATGAGGGCAACACTTCTTCTCAAAGCTGGCTTGTGAGCAGAATAGTCAGCATTACTACTGGTCGAGACGGCAGAATAGGAGATGCTAGCACTATGAAGAGTGCCTCACGCAAAAGGATTCACAACCTCGCATTCCTAGCAAATTCAAAGTGCCCTTTCCATAGGGCCGGAACGTTAAGCCAGCTTATGACAATAACCGAAGTTTTCGTATTATTATTATATGTTCTATTCTATTTCGGATGTTATGGGTTAGTGCATATGTCTTCCGTTTACTCTATGGTACCTATGTGTTTGTATAGTGTGCTTGTATTGTTTAAGGGAGAGACATAACGGTGTGTATATGCACAACTCATTTTCTTTCTTCATTCATTTCTTCATGTACATACATCATTTTAATTGCTGCACTCTGTTTATGGGTATAAGTTCAATTTTTAAGAAAATAATAAAATAGTCTACTTTCAAACGTTGATGAGCAAACATCGTCTCTTCATTTTTTGGTGTTCGTTGTTGTTCTTCCTTCTTTATTCATTCATATTATCGACTTTCAAACAAATCAAATTTTGGGAATTAATCACCAAAGCAACGTGATATAACAATTCAGTTACTCTGTCTTCCTTTTATTCCTCAAGAGTGTTGAATTTATGACTAGAACAATGTAATATACGCAATGCGGTACAAGGGATGGAGGATATAATGTAAACACCCGACAAATATATGAATAAAATGTTGGGCTACCGTTTGCATGTCGAGCAATTCCAATTTTTCATTCAATTGATAGAGTGCCCGAATAAATTCCAAAGCAATTTTTCCCCATGTTTGTAACAAAACATCCGCCAATTTCTTCAGTGATGTTGGAAATCTGCTGTTTACACCCTGCTCTAGAACTCGCCATAACCGTTCAATTATGTCCACGTCTGGCGATGAAACATGACTAACGTGAAATCTAGCCCATGAAACTTGTCAAGTAAGCAGTGCAATACCTACGCTTCGCATTATGGTGTTAGTTTGCGTAGCGTTCGTATTATCTTGTATTTCCCCTGTAAATGCTCAGATCGCAAAATTTTTTGATACGCAAGGCGTTTTGCAGGAGATGGAGCTATACTCAGTGGATGAAGATTTTATTGGTGTGACACGTCCTGACTATACTTTTTCTATGTTTAGTCCGTCCATTTTTAGGCGTTGGTTCTTCTTTTAAAGAATATTACAAGGTAAAATACATATACATATATATTACAATTCTGAATTCTGATGTGATTATGTTCGTACCGCTGTAGCTGTATTCACAAATAAATTATGTAAATTCTGGTTTAGCTTTGGTTTTTCGTCCGCTCGATTATTACGGTTCAACTTTCTTGATTTAGTTGCCTCACCTTCCGCAAATATTCAGTTTATATACCCTTTTACAAGCAAGTTACGCGTAACTAACTCGATTGTAATATTTTTGTGTTAATCCCCTTTTTCCACGAATGTTCTACGAATCACTGTTAATCGTTTCGATTTTAATTTGTTATGCCACCCTTCCCCTTTTTATTTAAAGGTTCTTTTCTTTCTATACTTAGATAATTACGACAAAATACCTGATACATTTATTCTCATTACGAGAGGATTAAAGAGAGAAGACTGGAAAAACCCCATGAAATGCATATAGTCTTAAGCAACTTTGAGTCCATCTAGCTTAAACTTCAGGAATCTCCCTCCAAAGGGCTAAGGAACTGAAATATTAGGTGGTTACATGTATTTTGATAGTTTTTTCACTTGGAAAGGGCATTTATTGAGAAAAATGAGTGCAATGTACATTTATCCAAATATTTTTCATGATTTTCTACACTTCACCACTTCACTTGGCAATATGGCGATATCGTGTCGAACCAACTTATATTGGCTTGACAGTGATCCAATCACCATACCATAGTCGTGACAGAAATTCTTATTCGAGCTGCAACAATGTATCCTTGGCAACTCTTGCAATAAGCGGCCAAAAAGTGGCATTTTCAGTCAATCCGTGTCACCCCTTTTAAGCTGTTGAAACTAAAACCGACAACTGGTATATGGCGGCATAGTATCGCTATAAGCTTCTGAATATGTTTTCAGTTTTCTAAAAACTGTTATTTTATATAGGGAACGTTCAAAATCACCGAATTTAATTGTTGCTTATTTCTCATTTCCTTGTCACTTTTACATACACAAGTCGCGTATACATGCAACCACCCAATAATCGAAAATTTAAAAACTTTATTATAAATAGCTTATAAGCTACTTAAAACATTGTTGAGCCACTCGAAAGGAGTGGAGTTGCTTTCGAAGAGATCGTTAAGAACCAAAAGGTCTGCAATTTAGATAAAATCCAATTAATTTAATCACGCATTTTGAACAAATTTGCTTTAGGAACAGAGAAACGGAAGCTTTTTCTCAGTTGAATTGTCGTGCTTTAAGTCTAAAGTTTGATTAAATTGCATTCATTAGAAATCTTCTACATCTTTCATATGAATCATTGGCATCATTAAATTTTTATCGCGATGTTTTCTCTCTTTGTTTTATTTTGACTTTCCCGCATCTACTATTTAATTTAAATAAATACGCTGTAATTAAAGCTGACATCCTTTTTTTATTTTTATTTTTTTCCTAACACCCGCATCACTTTGTTTCTTCTTGCCTCTTGCTCTCGTTTTGCTTCTTTTCCCGCGGCTTCCGCTTACAATTTTCCCGTTTTCCTAAGTAAAGCGTTTGTGTTTGAAAATCTCGTTACACTATGTGGAGAGAAGAATATTGATGCTTTATGACGCAAATCTCATTAAGCTTCCAGTTGAAGCAATATGACTGACACTATGACTGTGAATGCCATTAAATGTATGCCACCTAGCCCTCATGTACATGTAAATATGTACATGTGTACACATATTTATATATACTGTAACTAACAGGAAAGATCGTATTGGGTCCTTGAACAATTTATATCAAAGATTTTCAACATCTTCCAAAATTATTCGCACGTATGAAACAACGTATGTGTTTATTAAAACCAATTTATGGCCTTTTTGGACTCCAAAATTGTACTAAGCTTGTAGGTCTGGAGATTGAAAGCCTAACAGTGCATGTTTATGGGATCACAAGATATCTCAAATGTTTTAGTTGGAAACGTCCAAACGTTGCGAATACATTACTTGTGTTTGCGTAGCATATCCGAGCAATTGTGAAGAAAGAATGGTTACAACCTCAATGACATTTCGTGCCATTCGTGTTCTGCAAGTTCTTACTTAAGCTATGCGTGTATTTTTATAATTGGACTCCATTAAGAAATTCATATGGTTTTCGTTTCGTCAAATCATACGTCACCGCAACTTCATTTAAATGCTTACGCGATGGATAGCTAAGTTTTCATCGTCGATATTTTTATTTTATTTCTTAATTTAGGTCAATACTTTCATGCCTACCTAATACAAGTCTGTACATACAAAAGAGAAGACTAGTGCAGAAACAGAATTATATGATGAGGAATTTAGAGAAGCAATGACCAATAAAATTGTGTTTAACATTTAAGGTTACGTGCTGCACTTTGTGCTATCTATGCAAGAGAAGTATATAAGAAAGTGTGTGTGAAAGCTGCACAAGTAGATATCTGTGTGTAATACTAAAGTGTTCATAAAAAAAAAAAAAAACTGGGTTATTATTCCAAGACATTTACCTCCATTTATACAGACAGACACATAATGATTATTTAATTACCCATCACAATCTGTAATTGAACAATTTTCGCAAGTATTAGTTTCTTATTGTTTAACTGAAACTGAAAGGAATGCATATATGTGTGAAAAGGCCATCTAGGTATGTAAGGTGCAGTGCTAAGCAATCAAAGCATTCTTTGAATAAAATAGAAAAACATGAGACAAAATATAAAGAGAACAGCAATCTCAAGAACGACGTTACGTGTGGAACACATTAAAGTATATAATTAGAGGCATTACGGGAAAATGACGTTATAATACATTGTAATTGAAAAATAATTTAAAATTTTTGAAAATAAAAAATATCTAAAGAAAACGTTCGGGTAACTCCGAATTAAATATATTCGAAGCATTACATTAACGCATTAACAAAATGTCGAATTGAACAAAATGATCGCAACTACTCGCTGCAAGTGTAACGTAATTCAACTAATTGCAGTTTTCGAGAATGTATTTATTGAAGATATTAACCAACCCATAAATAACTCCGTTATGCGATCAGAAGATTGCACGGGAAGCCTTTTTTACTAATGATTTTTTTGTAAAGAAAAGAAGATGAAAAATGCTCCCCAATTCATTGCTCCCCAAATTATTTTCTTATCTTCAAATAATTTGAGTTGTGTTTCAATGTTATATTCATCTCCTTGCCGAAAGCAAATTTTAAAAACGAAACCACATTGGGTGGCAAAAACTTACTACAATATTTGACAGGTGTAGGCAACCGCAGTCAGTCTGAACAGAAGTGAGAGCAATAAGAATTTTTTTCAAAATACCAATAAAACGCGTTTTCCATTAAAGTCCTCTTTCGATTATAACAACTTTAAATGCACTGATACTAATTTGTACTTGTCCATAAAAGATCGCAATACTCGAGGCGGTACGCACATTTTATTATGACCTATTTTATAATATCCCATACCAACACCTGAAATTATTGTTGTCGCACTTCACATAGTTGTAAGAAAACGAGACCCTATGTCTCATGTCCGGTGACTGAGCCAAATTAGTGAAGGCCAAGTTCATTCAAGAAATTCTCGAAGCTAAACCTTGCAACTTATGTCTTGGCTGCACTATTGCCGAGTTAGGAGTTTACAGATTTGTGTTCCGTTCTTATCAATTCGGTGTCGAGAAAGAATACTATATCTAGCTTATTCCGCAAAGCTGCACAAGAGTTTACAATTTTTCACATACATTTTCTCGTATGAAGTTTTCATTTCTCACAACCTAATATGGCCTCAAAAGAATTAAACAAAAATTGAACTGAGGAGTAGACCGCCGCTATGACTTGAGCATGGAAAATTTGAACGCAGCATTTTAATTAATCCTGTGTATCAATTTTCTTCTTTTTTTTTTCTTGTTAAATCGACGATTTATAGGAAAATGTTCATCTCAGCGTCAAGCAAATCGTGCACTCATAAACATTCACTTAACAGCCGCCAATGACTGAATAAATTGCGGTAAATAATATTGCAAAAACTTGTCAACACATTTAACGGATCTGTGGAAAAACTTGTATACTCTTTATATGAACGTAAGAACGCGCGCGCACGGTGTGTGTGTGTATGTGTGTGGGGGATGTCATATGCCGGCAACATAATTTAAAATTTGCCAGGCTCATGATTTCTTATCGTCTTATAGAAAATGCAGACATGTTTACATATATAACAAATAACTAAGCAACCAGATGTTGTTCTTGGGGTTAGACATAAATTATAGCTATATGTCCTTATATGTGTGTAAATGCGTGTGTGCCCGTGTGTTAATTTCTTGTTGTCTCTCAAAACACAATAAAAGTACTGCAGCAACTATGACAGCAACGACAACCACGTGTGATGTCCTGATAATATGTGGATAGATGTGTTTGTATTTATTGTTGTGTGTTTAAGCAATGTTAGTTGGTAATTATTAGTGTACTATGATGATGGTTGGTGGTGGCAATGTTGTCAACTGTTTTTGCTTAGATAGTGTTTCGTAAATACCACAACTTCATCATCATCATTACGATTACAGTTATCTTCATTGCCAACGCCTTTGTCATCATTGCCATGTTTAACAAATTGTATTTTAGTGTTAAACATGTATTTCTATGCTTTTCAATTTTCTACATAATTTTTTTTTTCGCTTTCTTTCTGGCGCGTTTTGCCGTTGTTTTACTGCTTAAACAAAACGCACAGCAAACATGTGTGAACATGTGTTTGCACTGTACCGAGCAAAATTATGCATATGTTGTCTGTTGTTCAGCTCTGCAGCAAAAAAAAAAAAACGAAAAATATAAGATTAATCTTACGGATAGCACCAATGCAGCCCAACTTGATTTCTACTGTATTTGGTTGTGTCTGTACGCGTAGCCGAATATTCGTACATAAATGCGTTGATAAGTGGCCGCAAACTATCTGGCCTTTCATTGAAAAGCTCAAAAACGAAGTCGCAAAAACCAGAGCATAACCAGAACATATTAAGCCCGCCAATAACCTTCGTACCAATCGTTACTATTACTACAAAAACTATTAACATGTGGAAAATTTTTAAATGAAAATGAGCTTGGAATGGAAACTTTCATTAACCGAATTAATGGCCATACGGAATATTTTCCGTTCTATGTTTATTCGCGATGACAAATGCGCAATGTGCTGTACTTAAGTCATACAAAGCTATGTACGGTATTAAGAAATTAGAACGTTATGCCTAAAACCGTCGTCTTTTTTGTGGATTTTGTCGCGATGCATTTTGGGACGTATTGTCCTTTTTTTCCGCCTTGACTTGAGGAGCTTTTTTAAGTGCAAATAACCAAAGTCTCTCAATACATTTGTGAATGCTACCTGACGGAATAGATAAAAACACGTCGAATCAGAGTTCAACTCTGATCAGTTAACGGCAGTACAACTAATAGGTCATCGTTTTGTAGGCATCACACTTTACTTTTTTAAGAAGAGCAGTTGATCATCTAAAGGTTTACTATCAGAACTAAAGTATTTCGGTGGGCCTCTTTTAAATTTTGCTTTTAAGCCTTTTCGGCGACGTATTAGACACGGTTTTTATGTGCAATGTTAAACATTCTAACAATAACCCCAACTTCGAATATTAATATATGAAAATTTCTGATCGGTTTTGTAACTTTTAAAGCTTTGTTTGTCATCATTTAAGTTAGTATGTCGTACACTATAAAATCGGTACAATTTCTCCATAGTTGTTTTCTGTTGACCTAATTGTCATTTTCTTTAATGATGGTGTCAGAGTCAATCGTCATCTATACTTGAAAAATTAATACTTTCTTTGACATGCTAACATCCTTAAAATACAGGGCGAATGTTGTCTTTACTACTGTACATTTTTTTAAAAATAAGCGTGCTTCCACTGTACTGGCTTGAGTGGCGCGAATGCGATGAGATGAAAGTCAATCGTACCATTTAATTTGAGTTGGAGCGTTCTTTTATTTGTTGCAAATTGCTGTCGGTTGCTTTTCAGAGTGCAAACAGGTACTGGAAAAAAATTTCTGCTTAAGAAATGAATATGTTCGTGGGCGTGCATTGAAAATGTTAAGAAAATGCTGTGGTAATCAAGCAGATGCTTAATTGAAATATTGCAAATGATCCAAAGATTTTCTTCGCTGGAGGGTCTTTGCTTCGCGTTGTCGGCTGGTTCTTGTAACAACTATGTCTGGAAAGCCTCATTTGCCAATGTAGAAACCTTTGAGGCCCCACTTTGTGCGCCACTTTTATGTAACATTGGTGTCTGTTATGTGCGCGGTATCTGTAAAAATTTGTACTACGGAATTTATGTGCCACCTAAAGCGGATTGGAGGCTGTAGCGACTGTAGTACGTGCCATTGCTGAGCTAGCTAGTTCGCAAGATGAGCAAATTCTGTCTCACGGACACTCCACAAACGACTACACCTGAAAAAAATGAACTCCACCCTTACACGAATAGACATAGGCATATCCTAAGCCGTGGGCTATTTTTCACCTTGCTCTATCTACGGTCTCCATTCGCCCACGATATCTATGGAAGACCGGAGCCCCTATGGGTCCGAACATCACTAAGCTAATTTCCTCTCATGAAATTAAAAACTCTTTCCACTTTCTTTTTCTCCTACATTTCATCCAATGTTTAATATAATAATATATATAAGAATTATTGCTATCGTTATTCTTTGGATTACGGTTTTTAAAGTTTTTTTCTTTGTTTTGTTCAACTATAAATATTCTTTATAATTCAATACAATAACAATAATAATAATAGTAATGATAACAAATCAACTGTAGAAAGAGAAATTGATTTTTAATTATAAATCACATGCTATTGAAGCAATAATTGTTTATTTTATTTATTTATTTACTTACACATGAAACTCAGCTAAAATAGGTTGACAGCCGAATTCAATTGACTCCTAGTAGTAAATCATATACTAATTATTATAAAAAACTGATACAAAAATATATAATATATAAGGAGAAGTAAAAAAAAAATATGATATTAATAATTATTTTGATTAAGTGATAGACATCATTTAGGTCTTTGCAAACAACTATGAGCGGATTAAACAGCGCATAATTATATTTACATCGACTAAGCTTAAAGAAGATAAAATGCCTAGAGAAGCGGTTAGGGACACTAAAGCCTATCTCACCAAATAATGTGGGCGAATCGATAGTACCGCATTTATTAATTTAATTAAGAAGGAAATGCCAAGAATAAATGTACGTTTCTCAAGGGACGATAAGTCTAATAGAAGCAATCGATTTTCATAAGGAGCCAGAGAGATAAGCGAGTCCCAACTCGAACTCCTAAGAGCAAACAGCAAGAGCAACTTTTGAACTGATTCAATTGAATTTACATAATAGCTATAAGAAGGAGAGCACACTACAGAGGCATACTCAGACACTGGTCTAGATAAGCACATGTATGGCCTTTTTGTTATTTAAGGACCACTAAATTCTCTAGACGGCCTCTTAATGAAACCTAGCGTCGACTAAGATTAAATTTAACTAATTGTTAATACGTATGTTTATAAGTATGCATGTGTGTATGTATGAATGTTTGTACGAATGTATGCATATATATGTAAACTTTTAAGTATAATAAGATTACGTTACTGTTTACAAATCGTGTATATATTTAATTTAATAATTATTAATACATTTTCTTTTTATTTCTTTGGCCGCAATTTACACATATTCTCCATTTATTTACCTCCAAATATGGCGTACAATATTTTTGGGTGGTGACTTACCATAAAGAGCATCCACGTAAACCACATATAGAGGAAGAGGAATCATATTGAAATTGCATTATGTCCTTAGGATAGACCTCTTGGAACTAAACGTTCTCTATACAAATCAAAACACATTTGTTCATATTAGGGTGATTTGTATTCAGCCATGGTTTAGTCCATATCAAACCCATGGAATTAATATTTTCTAAATGCAAAGAATGGTTAACAAAAATTTTGTGCTTATTCTTTTCCTAGTAAAAATGCATATAATTAATTGATGAACACAACGATGCGAAATTAATGGGACGTCTTTAAATTTCTTTATTCTTTTTTAGAAAATTTCGTAAACTGAAGTTGATGTTGATTTTGTTTAATAGTTTTATAAAACTTTACCACTTAAAATTTTATCGAAATTTTATGCGAAAAAAACGCAAAAGCCACACTAATGGAACATTTATCGGAATTCTTTAATTTACAGTAAATGGCAATATGCTTGAACTGCTTAGCTTTGTTTAATCCCTTTGTATTTACTTTTTTATTTTTGTTTATTGCAAATTGCAATTTTGAGTATTCTAAATATTTCACTCACTCTAACCAAAAAAAAAAAATAAAAACTGTCCGACCACAATGTACGACCGCCATTTTTTCTCCTTTTTTCTTTTCTTTTCTTTTCTTTTCTTCCATTCTGAACTTGGTTGCCATTTTTCTCTTTCTCAATGTCAAACCTCTCTCCGCGAGTAAAACTCGCAAACTTCATATTACAAGATTGTATATGTAACAAATTTTATATTAGACAACCACATGTTACCTTCTTTCTAACTGAAAGACCACATTCACTTGATACATCTGGATTACTTTTTCCAGCGATTCAGACCTGTTCAAATTAAATTAAAGATGATGTTGGAACAGACGTCATAAGCGTGTCTCCCGACTGCAGCCTCAATTTGTTGACGCAAAGATATCGTTTTTCAAATCTGTTGGGAATTCTGTGTAAGAATTAGTTATTTCCAACCAGCCGTCGCTTAAGAAACGCATATGAGTTGTGTATGTCGATTTCAGGCAAAGCACTATTTAGTTGTTCATTTAGACCACATTAAACAGGCTTCGTGGAAATCGAGCAGTTAAAGCGTTCCTTCAATAAAACGTAAGGCACCATTAAGTAAAGTTTATGCACCAACATCAACGTTATGTACTAGGCACCCAAATTTGTCATAAAAAGAGAATGTACGAAAGTTGAGTCAATTGCCCTCGTTTATGAAAGCGACTATAGCAACTAGCTAACCCTTCCAGCCTACATTACAAAAGGAAAAGATTAAGTTAAATCAGTCAACAAAGGCTTAGACAAGAGTGGCACACGGCAACACTATCGCTACCTATTTAACCACACATACAGCGCGGAATACTTCTCACTCGAGCTTTGCCATAAATCGTTATTGTCGGTGGTGTTAAGGTTTTGCTGAAGAGTTTTTTTAATAAAATTTCTATAAATTTAACACAAATTGTTGTGCTGTTCGAACCCGAAAACCGCAAAAGTAATTTGATAAACCATGTGTAATGTATTTATTATAAATTCGTGATTAATTTTATGCAAATACTTGCAAAGAATGTATTTATTTAAAATTTATAGAGAGAAAAACCGAAAAACAAAAAAACGAAAAAACTACATAAAATTTTTGCACCACCATCATTGATATCAACCACTCAACCACAATGATGCTGGTCGGTTATCAATATAGTTTTCGCTATACGCTGTTCAAAATTAAAGAGTGCGAAGTCAACAAAAAAAAAAAAAACAGATATATACGATAACATAAAATTTTTGTGCACCAATTAATTAAGCGATAATTTTAATTCTGTTTACTAATCATTTACGCTTTTTTTGATATATATTATCAAAAACTGATGTGTTCATATTGGCTTTCAGTTTGTATCGTTTAGCAGTACGCATCGAAGTTCTTATATATAAAACAAATTCTCGAGCAGTATAAATTTGATTCATGTTCATGTGTTCCAAAAAAAAAAAATTTATAATATTACTAATTAATAATATTAATTTATTGTAACACCAAAAAAAAAAAAAAAAAAATTGAAAATAAATTGTTTTAATCATAAATAATTTTGCTTTGATTAGATGTAATAAACCGTCACTGGAGAGAATACAAGTTTGCGGAAAAACAGCGATATGTTTCTTTCGCTCCGAAAGATGAAAAAAACATAGATGGTCTAAATGAAAATAGGAAAAGAATAAAAGAGAATTAACGTGAGTGTCGTTGGCACTTCTTGGAAGTGTGCATACCTCTATTTCCAAAATAATAGATAATGATGCTTACCGGCCGTGGACAACGAATAAGTGCGAAAACACAGAGAATCTCCCTAATCTTCCACCTATAGCAACATTTAGGCACTTAAGTCTTGAAAACTTGGCCTTGCATCCCTTAACATTTAATTACACTTCGCCGGCTTTGAAAAATAATTATACAGGTTATACGCCAAAACCAAACAAACGAAACCACGTTCGCTACACTATACGAAAAAAAAATAAAAAAAATAAAAAAAACATTTCTCTAAAAAAAAGGATTTATTTCGTTTGAAGTTTAAAAGTTATTTCAAAAATTTTATTATTATACCCGCCCCTGAAGGATGACGGGTATACACATTTCGTCATAATGTTTGCTACACCCAAAAAAAAGCTTAAGAGACTGGATTCTTTTCAATCAACGAAACATTAAAATGTCTCTTCTGAAATGTAGGGGGCCAATAGCTATCACAATGATAAAAACTATCGGACGGGCCCAAATATGAACTGGACCTGTATGTGAGCAACCACTAAGAAATCCAAAAGCTGCATTAAAGTTGACCCCGAATCTTTTAAAGAAACTGGAAAACCCTCAAGATGTCACGTCAAAAATTGTGTAAGACGAATACGTTGCATTTATAAGAAATGTGAAGAAACGGTTTGCCCTCCATTTTGCTCATAATTAACCACGCCCAGCTTTCGCAAATGTGAACGATAACAATAATTCTTATACATAATATTATATTAAATATTGGATAAAAAGTAAGAGAAAAAGAAACTAAAAATACTTTTTATTTTTATGCGAGGAAATTAGCTTAGTGATGCTCGGAACCAACTTCAGCGTCTCCCATAGATAGCGAAAGGAGACCGTAGGTAGGGCAAGCTGAAGAATAGCCCAGGGCTTAGGCTATGCCTATCAATGAATGAATGAATGAATGAATGAATGTATGAATGAATAAATGAATGAATGTATGAATGAATAAATGAATGAATGAACGAGCGATTCAGTGTATGAATGAATGAATGAATGCATGAATGAATGATTGGTAGAATCAATTGAATGAATGAATGAATGTGTGAATAAAAGAATGTATGAATAAAGGATTGAATGAATAGATGAATGAATGAATGAATGAATGAACGAACGAATGAATAAATGATTAAATGAATGAATATGCCAACGTTTTCCTAACTTTTATTGCTTTTTAAATATTATTTACTAGACCTCAACGTCTTTTTTTTTAGTCTAAGAATTTATTTCATTAGCCTAAAATTATAATAATAACAATAACAATAAATATTATTTAATATATATCGCATAAAAAAAAGCGCACTTTTTCTTGCCAAAAAAAAGTCGTCGCTGAAGAGGTTAAGTAATAAGACAAAATTATTTTTGAGAAATTTTAGAACACAAAGCTGGAATCATCCTCGCGACACACCTTTAATTAAACCTTAATCGGAACAAATTGCTTTTGTAACCAAAGGCAAAACGATGAGTATCAGAATCATGGTAACAATTAAACGTTACTGTGTTTGCTTAAAATTTAACGCTATTTTTTTATCTAATCAAGCTAATATACATGCGAATGTATATTATATTCGTATGTATGCGAATACATTCGAAAGATAAGAAAAATTTTTGTTGTTGATACAAGTTGTGCATATGACAAACAATACAATTTGTTGTATATTCTTCAGTGCACATGCTCCCGATTAATTGTACGCCTTAAAGATAGTGAAACGAGGATCATAGTCAGGAAGGAATCCCGTATTTTGGAGATCAGAAGTCGTTTCTATTTTAACCCTTAAGTGCGTAAATCGACATTGCATGTTAAAAACCTCATATCTTTTTATGTAGCGCAGTATTTGTTTTTCAATTTTAATTTTACCAAGCCTATTTTATACTTTCCGAACACAACTAGAATCTTTGACAGTTTTTTTTATTATCTGTGACAATTTTCATTGTTGGCGCTCTATCTGAGTACAATTTTGTTTCGGCATGTTTTTCGAATTACGCTTATTTGTATAAAAAGTAATAAAAACATATAGGAAAGATTGTGTTCGGATAAAAACATGATAGGGAATAACAAACAATATTTATATTTTTGCAAATATATTGACAAAGTTAAGCAAGAAACATGCAGTTTTTTTGTGAGTTAGAAATACTTTGGTATACAAGAAAGATGCTACTTAAGATCACAAATCCTCAAGTTATTTTGTAAAAGATTTGTTAGCGCATCCTCCAAAAGACTAACCAAACCACGATCGCTTACAGAAGAACATATCTGTTATATGTAACGTAATTGAAATATTTTCATGTACCTTTCAATACACTAACAAATGTGTTTGACAAAAATAAGTCATTTCCCGAAGCAATATTTGCTAAATAAGTCCCACAAGGCATTTGTTGTAAGTAGTCTCAGGGAATATGCGCACCAATTGGAAATGTATTCTGGACAGAAAGACAAAAGAAATAGACTATCAGATAAGCCAGATTTGGAAGTCACCAATAATGTCGCCTTACGACTAGCTAGCTGTTACCAAGAATGAGGAATCATACAGTAGATTCCGATCATTTTTACACACCATTGCCGCTGACTTACTATTTGTCGAAATAAGGTTTCCGCCTATTTTGTCATGTATTAGATCTTTTCGTAACAAGTTCGTGGTCATTATATGAAAAAAAAACTCCATTGGAAACGGCATTCCAACCAACTACTAAATCTCGGCCAGTTCCGCAATGATTTGGGCGATGCTCTTTGCAATGCGGGATCTCACGTAAGCAGCAATACAAGATGTCGCCTTACTAATGGCTCGTTAGAAAAAAGCTTATAGGCGAAAAAACCTAGAGTGACATCGCATCCCTGATTGTCTATGGATGCATGAAAAGACTGTGTTGGTTACTAGCTTGTATTTTCAAATAGATTGAGATGTAAAATTTCACTCCACCACACAGTGGACGGTCATACAGCAAATGCAATGTTCTTTATGTTTAAACGTTACAAATAGTTTGTTTCTCGGATTTCCACGTTTTGCAAAGTAATAAGAGGTATTATTTATAATTGAAGTATTATATTATTGCACGCAGTAAGTTTGTAGAACTCAAGGAACGATTGGTCATGGTGATGTAGAAATACATGAACATGTCTTTTGGATAAGGGTTAAATTCACTTATTTGTCAAAAAAAAAAATTTTTCAAAAATTAAATACATCAGGAATTTAGGTTCGATGGTGACGCAATTTTTTATACCATCTAGCTTTATCCTAAAAAACTAACAGAACAGCGAAGAAGCTAAATTTTCTTAGCCTGTAGTATTGGATGAGCGTGACTGAGCGTGAAATTTTTATCGCGTGTCTATTGTAGTTTACAAGTAACGATCAAAAAACCCAGTGTGTTCTCAGTTTGTATTGCACTGTAGGCCGGTGTTTTGACCGATTTAGTCCACTTTGAACACCAAGCGTTTTTGCCAAACAGCAAAAGCGACTGAATACATGAGCGAAAGATAAATTTTTCTTACGTGATTGTTCACAAGACGCCACCCACGCAAAAGATTCTAACAGGCTCGGATTCTCTTTAGCAACTTTGGCGCCAAGTTAATTTTAAAACTACGCCCATCCTAATTTCAAGACAGATTCTTAGTCTTTCTCGTTTTCCGTATTACCTCTCTATGATTGGTTATATGCCTTTACTCAAGAATTGCAGAAGAATATAGCTTTCAAAATCATGACCATATTCATGCATCCAGCTCAACCAGGGAGCTTACAGGGATGTACGTGATACGTCTCTAATTTTTTTGGTTATCTCGAAATGGACAAACCATGGCCTTCAGCTGCACTCTCACGCACAAGCTAGTGAACCATAACAAACGATCGTGAACCATACGATTCTGTCAAGCAAATTTCAAACCTATTTTGTTACCTTTTCGTGCTTTTCTGGTATTCTGACATTTAAGCGAAGTATAGGGTCAAATTTGACATACGTTTGTTTACAATGATACAATCAACAATAAAACCACACAAACGTATTGAAATTGAAATTTTGTATAATTTTTCACGAATTAAAGTGAAAGCATATTTAAGAGAGAAAAAAACATTAAAAATTGCAACTGACTAGCTGCATTGCTTCCCAAACTGGCGCGAATATTTCCACATATAGAATTACCTGAAATTCCAATGAGTTGCGAATAATAAAGTGCAGGCAATTTGGCAATGGCGCACCAAGTAAAACTTTTGCAAACGAGGGGTTACCGTCCTCGCCATTGGCATAATGCAAAGTTTTTGGTTTATTTTGCAATTGCTTTTTCAATATATCTAAGAACCCTAAAATATTTATAATCACATAATTATTATTAAAAAAATTATTTTTTGCCAGACGCAAAAACGTTTGGAAAGATTATGGGCTTTGTTACTTTGGATTTACTCAGGGAGTGCGTTAAGAGTGGTTAACGATGTAACGAGCGAATTGTGCAGTTGTTAACAGAAATCAGGGATGACTTCAAGTCGTTTCGTCGCAACTAGTTACAGCTAGCCAAGGAGAAAAACGATTTAATTCGGCCGCGTGAATACGAACATAAAGATCCAGATTAAGTTAACTCAATTTTCGTTTCTATTTTGCTTTATTTCTTTTTAATTAGTTTCGGAAAATAAAACCCAAACCCTTTAATTTTCGTAAAAGCGGATTCATTCCATTTTTTATTTCATTAATATCAAAGAGCCGACGATATGCCGTTCCTTATTTCCTCATTCACTTCAGCTAAACGTCCACAGAGCCGTCAAAATAAAAGTCGAG
>CCAG010018963.1:0-54775 GCA_001077435.1 Glossina morsitans morsitans | reverse complement strand
GGACCATCTGCCGCCTTCAGGATGAAAACTTATATTTGAAAAATATTGCAAAATTCTCCAAAAATTGTGAGTGGGGCATGTTCGTTTTTTGTAAATAAAAAGGTAAAATGTCTAAGAGCCGCCATCTTATCGCCTCGATATTACACAAAAATTTCAAGTGTAAAAGACTTATAAGCTATTTAACACAGTAAATGGTAAATTCAGTTCACGGAATTTTCTAAAAAGAATAAAACAGTTAATGTTCCTTTTAATTTGGCATCGTTGTGATCATCAAATTAATTCATATATACTTTCACTAGTCAAAGGAAAAGCACAAAATATTTGTTAATTATTCTTTGCATTTGGAAACCATTACATTCTATGGGTTTGATATGAACAAATGTGTTGTGATTTGATAAAAGAATGTTTAGTTTCCATGTGTTATCCTAAGCAAATAAGGCAGTATAAATATGATGACTCATTTCTTATACGTGGTTTACGGTTCGATACTCTTTATGGTGATTTATTAAAGCAGATGCTTATGGAAATGTATTGGTGTGCGTTCCTGGGATCGGAACTTTCAAAGAAAAACATTCACAAGTTACTGTCCGGAGGTATTGTTCGCCATATTTGAAAGAAGATAACTAGATAAAATATGTGACTTGTGGCCACAGTAATATAGAAAGAAAAATTTATTAATAATTATTAAATTGAATTGATAAGTGATTTATGTCTAAGAATTTACTCTTATTGTACAATTTTTATACATCTATATTTTTACATACATATGTACATAATTGTAATTACATAAATTAAACGATAACCCTTATACCTTTTATTAATATAAATAAAATATAAAATAAAATAAAGAGAGGTTTTTGTTTTTTTTTTATATTAAAAGAAATTAGCTTAGGAATACTTGACAAGTCGCCACAGCCTCCAATCCTTTTTAAGCGGCACTGAAGTACTGCCGTAAAAAATTATAAGGTTCGTCGACAATAGTTAGGCAGACAATATGCGTTACGCCGTAAAAGCAAGGAAATCACAACACAATTCAATGCGATAAGTCATAGTAATTAGTAGCTGCCTGTAGGAATCACTACACCGTAATATTAAGCTAATAAAAATGAAGGGAACACACTTATGCCACTTACCTAAAATAGTATATAGTAAATTAAATAATAACTTTTGTAAACGTAAGCAAGATTTGTAAAGAAAAGTTGGTTATAATAAAATCGAAAAGTTTCTAATAAAAGAAAACAGAATAAAAGAAAAAGAAAATTACGAGAATAAAGTCAAAATGTGAATTATTTTGTGCATAAAATATTAGCTCGCTGGTATATGTTGCAAGGAACAGTTTTGCTTTCTTACTAGGGACATGGCCATCTGTTACTTTTTACTTAACTGTCATCCGTAGTTCTAAAACATATAAAATCTGAAGGTAGTTTGCTTATCTATCCGATTCGTCTGGCAACTTCATAGGTACTTTTTCCTCGACCGTTACCTTGCTTTATGACGAAGCCACATTTTTTAGTTGATTCGCCTTATAAATCCGTTGTTTATAAATGAATGATAAATATGTACGTCTTCTCTTTGATCATACATATTAAGCCAGTATACCCAGACAGTTTATATCTCTTTACTCTTTTCATACTCTGAATGGTCATTTCAATATAAATGCGTATATATACGGTTTGTTTCTTATTGTTATACATCATCCCATATTTCTTTTTAAATCCACATTGAATTGTGCCTTAAGTTCCTTGTGTATACGCTGCTTATTTTTTTTGATTGCGTATAAACATGCATTTTGCTCAATATAAATATACATTTTGTTTTCCTATAAACATGCACCTATTTTCTTACCAGCAGGCTTACAAGTGTAAACAATTCTTAACAATATTAATTTTCTGAGAATTGGGAACTCAGCAGCTTTTGTGGAACTCAGCCGCTTTTGTCTCTCTTTAGAAAGAAAGGAATAATCTTTTTCAAGACATTTGGTTTTCACATGAAATAAGTGAGTACGACTGAGCAGGCCGATGCAATTGAAAAACAAAAAACAAATGATTGAGAAATATATTGAAATTTTCGATTCGGATCAAGTAGCGATACAAAATTTTAAAGTAATCGTTCACTTAAGGCTGAGCCTACGTTTTTTACTATTGAGAATAGCATCATATACATATATAATAATCTTGGGTTGAAGAATTAAATAAATTCTCATATTTAATAAACATATTTATAATTATCAATATGGTTCAACTTACCCTTATTTCTGTATAAAAATATATCCACATTCAACATATTCAATCTTCAACACATTCCTATTGTTTGCTGCTTAACTTTTATGCTTGTTATCAATACACATGATTATCTTTCTAGAAACATCCAAAACTTGTGTATTGTCTACATGTGAATGTTTATACTTATATTTTTATTTACTTATGCTGACTGACATTTTGGCCGGTTAAGCGCGATAGATACGACTTAAGAGACATTTGGAGACTAATAACCCCATTAACCCATAAAGCTGGCTGCCGTAACATAAAGTGTATTTTTGCAGACTCATGGTAAGTACGGACCGCGGGAAGACAAAACTTAATAAAGTAAAACTACGCAGAAATAAATTGACATCAGTAATAATCGGGTCGCGAGTCACAACATCGTGGTGCTGGTTTTTTGTCCGTACCTCATAAAACTGCAATCGTAATTAATAATAATAAATTCAAAACATTACGAACGATAAACATATATTTATACAAAAATACGAAGTGCCAAGTCTCTTATTTATCTGTAAATTTCTTGGAAACGGATCATCTGGTAAACCATGATTAAAACACCTACTAAGAAGAAACGGTACAATGTGGAGTATAAAATTGCGTTCTCTAATAAAGAGGTCTCAGTGGTAAAACTCTGTTGGAAGAGAAATTCATCACGGAAAAACGAAACAGTTGATTGTTTGTGTTTTAATCAATAACACCTGTTGGTGGAAATGATAAAGTAGTGTGAAGTATCAATGTGCACGACGATAAAATTCGATAATTTTGACTTTCGGCAATATAAGATAACCGTGTTTCATTTAGTATTATTGACTTATTCAATGTACACAGAAGCTAATGATAGAAGGCTCAAAATTACATTTTCGATGTTCATTACTTTCGTTGTTTGATTTGAAGCAATCGGCTGCCGAAGTCCATCAAACACTTTTATAAACTTGTGGTAGTGCTACTCCGTCATATCCCAACTGTGGGATTCGCTTTCAACGGTTTAAAAGTAGTGATTTTGAAAGTAACGACGAGGAATGCCCTAGAAGACAACCAAAGTGCAAAACAATGACCTGCTAGGCTTATTGGGCGAAAACTTGCGGACAGTTTGGTAGTTGACTAATCAACTGTTGCTATACTTTTATATGCGATGAAAAATGGATCTATTGCGACAATCCCAAGCACAAAAAATCATGGTTTAGTCCAGGAGAGCTATCCGTATTGGAAACACTTCCTACTGGTTTTAATTATTTGGATAAGTCATGGTGAAATATGTGGGAGATTAAACCATAATTTCATGATGGAGCTTGTGAATTCTGAAAATCAGCACATCGACTCTGTCAGTGACTATTCCGCTTGCAGTTTCTTACGATTTGGTGGACTTGAGCGAATTTGAATATGTTGCTGTTGTACGCAGTAATTGGCGGTGGTACCTCCGCGAAAATGAATTTTATACCGTGATTAACGGTCAGTATTCCCACGTAAGCGATTGAGAAACACTTAAGCAGCAAGCTATTTGAGAAAGAAATGTATTGCAACAGTATTGATAAGTCCGGTTCCCCCTGTCACGGAGATATCGTTCTTTTAAAATAATTGTTTCAGTAGCTTAGTTTAAACGTATTATTTCTGTAAACTTTTGGCCTCAGGGCACTTTTATTAAAGAATTTGTATTCCGTCAAAAGAATATCAGTCAGTTGGTTCAGCAAGCAAAAAACTAGAAAGTAACTTGCCATTGTTGAAAATACCGTATCAAAACGTCCGTGGTCCTTGATGGTTAATTCGAATTACGCAATTTTATTAAACAACAAGAGGTAAATTTTTTAAAAAATCTTACGGGTTTGTTTAAAGTCGAAACGAAACTTAGAATGATTTCCTACAGCTTTCCAGCTCCCAATTTTCAAATATTTCGTCTGATCCGACAAGCTAAAATATTTATAGCATTTCAGTCGAATTTGAAGTCTTGCAATTTCCTAGGTCTTGATGCTGTTCCGTCCGCTATTCTCCAACATTGTGCTGATTTACTGTGTTCTCTTCTAATATGTATTTTTAATATTTGTTTGAAAGAAGCTCAATTCTCATCGGTTTGGAAGAACAGTTTCGTTTTACGTCTTTATAAAAGCGGACGTTGAAAATGTATTGAAAATTATGGAGGAATGACAAACTGAGTGCACTGCCCAAACTATATGAATTGCTGGTCACAAATAGGCTTACTCTTGATGTGGGTTCAATTATAATGCATTGTCACCTCGTTGCTTGATAGATTAAGTAATCCACTATTTTCCGAGCATAAACAAACTGATGTTATTATCTGGACAGAGTAGATCATGGATTGTTACTCTATAAATCAAAATTGCCTTGATTTTTGGATAATTATAATTGCTTGGCTTAACAGTGGCAGATTGTGGTTGCATCCAAAGAGTTGTTGTTGTAGGCAATCTAGAGTAATTTCCATCACTTCCTGTATCCCTCAGGGCGAGTTTAAATTTTCCCTCTCTTTTAACTCAATACATGGTGCTGAACATTTTCAGGCTGTACTCGTGAACTTTGTGATCTTTTGATGTGCTATCAATGGTATGCTGCTGAATTCTAAAATTTGTAAGAAGATGTCTTTTGCATGGTGTAATGCGTTGTCCTCTTATTATGCTTAGTTGAATTTTGTTGTATATTATTAGTATATATTTTTTCTATCTTGCTCATAAGTTATTTTATAAGCTGAATATTCATCGCCATAAACTTTTTCTGTGCATATGGTGGGATCAGCAAATTGTAGTGTATTATGAGCTGATAAATTCGAATGAAACTGTTGGTGAAGATGTCTACCGACGTCAATAGTGTGAAATTGAACGTTGGAATTGTGTTGTTGCAAAAAAGACCAGCAATAGCGCGTTGCAAGACTTGGCAAGGATACACTGTTGCACCCAGCGTACTCTTTGGAAATAGCGCCTGCTGACTACCACTTGTTCAGATCGATGCAGCATGGCTTGGCTAGCACGCGATTTCTAAATGCTGAAGAAGTGCAAAAATGGCTCGATCGCTGCCAAACCAATATCATTCTTTTGACATCATCGTTCCAATTTTTCGCAATGAATTCCTTTTTCAAGCGAAAAAATGATCAATATACTTGCAAGTATCTAATCTTACTGAATTAATAGGGAGAACATTTTAATCAAGGTAAAATCTCCACACTCATCGCCGTACACCTTTCACAGATCTTTGATTCATTACATATTGAAAAGCCTTATCACAATTTTAACTTTTCGAGAAGTGTATGTAATCTTATGCAATCTTACTTAGTGGCAAGCAATTCGTTTCTATTAACAATGTTTTTTTTGGGATAGTTAAAGTGAACTCTGAAGTTTCTCAAGGCTCAGTTTTAGGTCCCATCCTTTTGAACCATTTCTTGTATGACTTAATTGAAGTTATAAAGACAAACGGGTGTACTCATTTTGTCTGTGATCAGTGGGTTACTGATTCGTTTGAAAGCCAGATTAGTTAAAATTCGGCGTTCCCTCTTCCTGCTTCTCTTTCTGTTAACGCGAGTAAATCAAAGGTCCTTTTTTGCAATGGCGATGGACATAACGGCGTCACTCTTAATATCATAATATTTGATACGTATCTTGAATTCGCGGAGTCTAGGTGATGTCTTGAAAAAACACTCGATAACAAAATAACTATAGGCTACATATGGAAGACTCTGGAGTCTTAGTGTTTACCGGCCAATTAGCAACAAACTTAAATTACTATATTGAAGCGGTCACCGGATGTTCTCATATAATCTTCTTAGACTAAAATCAGCAATTTATAAGGTCGTAAGGTTTATTTAGAACATCTGTCTCAGAGATCAAGTGTCCTCTTATGTCGGAACATTCTTAATATTCTCGTTTGAAGATTGCGTTAAATTTGGACAATTCGTTTATCTGTTTGAAGTTACTAAGTTCAGTAAGTGTGGTGACCCACTTGCTTTGTAGGTGATTTCAATTAAGCAGACTTAGTAGGTGTCTCCAAATAGTCATTGAATGTCATAACGACGCTAGTCGCTTTTACGCTACGCTCGTTGCTCTTTCAGGAAAAGGTACTTATTTCGAACAATTTATAAACACATATTCGCAATGGTCTTTCACTCATAACAGATTTTCTTTTCTTTACAAGCGTTGTAATAGATTTAGGAATGTAACTACTTACGTGTAATTGTGAAAGTCCTTGCACATTGTAAAATTTTTCAGCTGCGCAACTATGCAAGGACTTGGCGTTTATAAGCTTTGTAGTTATGAAATAAATAAGTAATTGAAATTGTATCCTTACATACATCAATTTCGTAATTTTAAGATTCTCTCTGCTTCAATTTTAACTAGCAATTTTAATCCTTTAGTCGCATTCTGTATATGGGAAAATATATAAACAAACAAATATTCTCTAGTTATATTCGCTTCGAAAATGCGCGAAATTGTCAATGCTATATATGTAGGTGCGTACGTATATACAATTCAATATATAACTAGTAGCAGTGTAGACTGTGACCTTGCTGTTAACGCATTAACATCACAGAGTGTTATGTCACACTCAATTAATGTGGTCGGACTTATCTGTGGTTTATAACAAAGTGTGTTTATTATAATAATTGAACGTTCTTCTTCTTACTGCATACTATTACGCTCGCTGGCATAGGACAATTACCTTTACACAATAATTTGTCAATTGATCATTTAAAGGATTGTCGAATTAGACTGGATCTTTGTAGGATCAATTCCGCATTTGGTGATGTGTCGGTGTTCGGTTGTTCATTGCATGTTCATTATCTGGCATTTTTGGTATCTGAATTGACGAACTGTTTAATGTGTCGTTGTCTTCATGTAGCGAGACAACTAAAGAAGTATTTTAAACTTCCGAACGTGCTGCTGTACCAATTGGATGCGGGGATTCGTTTCCGGCCGTTCTCAACTGGTCAACATGACGCTTCCAAGTGCATCCATCATCAAATTTGACTTGGTAGTTTAAGTCACCCACTTTTCCAATTAACTATCCAAGTGCCGACTTACTTTTATCTAAGTAATCAAATGCAGATATCCTCTGACCTGGTGAAAATTGTTTCATTACAATACTCCATTGTTTTTCATCAGTTTTGTTATAACATATGATTAGATCTAAACGAAATCGATTTGGCGAACGAAAGCATCGAAGGTGATTTAGCAGTTGCGGAATAAATTTCGCTTTTGTATGTTGCATGAAATTTTGGTAGCACTTTCCATGCAGACATGGTATTGCATTTGGCGGCAATTAAGTTGTTTTTAACAATTTGTATAAATCGTTCTATCTGACCATTCGTGGATCGTGCACCTGGTTTACGCACAATTCCATTGTCTGTTGAAAATCTTTGGAAGTTATATGAACTGAATTGTCGACAGTGACCACCAACAACTATTTTTGGTATACTATCGCAAACAAATATTTTCGAACCAATGAACCTTTTGAATTGTTTTTTCTGTAGACATATGCGGTACTACATGAACTTCTGGACACTTACTAAATGAATGGATATGAAGTCTTTCGAACAGCTTAATAGGTTTTTCTCAAGGGCGCTGTAGCTAAAGCCTTCATTTTGGTTATTCCGAAATGCGCACTACGTAATTCACCTAGTATTCGTTTTCGCAATGATTGTGACATGTGAACTTATATGCTACGCATTAAACAATCATTATGTAAGGCAAACCCAAACGATCATTTGGACTGGCATCTAGTCCACACCTGACCCAATCAATTATGCGTTTTTTTACCATTTTAAAACCCTCCTTTAATTTATTTATCTGGTTTTTGAGTAGTTCTCTCTTTGCAAAGTCGACCACTTCTAAGCAATTGTATTGGTCCTCGACAACGGATTGGCTTCTGCATTTTCCGATGATTTTATCAATCGAACTTCATAATCAAAATTTTCGAAATATATTGTGTAATTCTGCATACGATTTGCTCACAGAGTTGGTGAGGTGAAAATATTTGTGCTATTGTTTTATAGCTTGCAATTAAAATGTATTTTCTTCCATATAGATGTAGGTAAAATATCTTAACTCCCTAGATAATGGTGTATGCATCATTTTTAGCTGTAATTTGAATGTCGTTCAGAAAAACTCCCGGGATGTCGTCAACTATTTGCTCCACTATTCTTTCAAACCTTGCTGACGCTGTTCGAAACATTAATATATATGATACAATCCGTTGCATGTATTCAGCGTAAGTATGTGGTTTTCACTCGGACAAACTTCCAGTTGCAAGTACCTTTGTTGAATTTTTGAAAATTTCGTACCACCCGCCGTCTTATTGAAAAGCTCATTAAAAGTTAAGATGAGGTACTAATCAACAACCAATTTTGGATTGAGCGAAATTTTACAGTCACCACAGAATACAATAGCGGCGTAACATTGTTTTCAGGTGTAAGCCTATGGTAATATCTACAACTTTGCCCATCGGGGAGTAAAAACGAAAGGAAATTTTCTATTTAACTCTTTCTCGATATCACCCGCTATATTATTTGTGTTAATAGAATTCAAATAAACTAGATGTTGATTCAAGACTTTCTTCCAATCTAGTTTGACTTTCTCGTTTTTGTTTAGCACCCAAATGAAACGAAAACGATGAAGAGCAGTTCCACAGTAACTTATTGATGATGCATTCGGTTTACACAAAATCTATATAGCAAAGCACTTTTTTGCCTCCTTCGCGTTTATAATTGATACGGATGAACCAATATCTATTTCAAATTTTAGTTCACAATTGTTGACTTTTACCGGGTACGCGACGTTTTTGTGTTTATTTTTGGTTTTCCAAATACGTAATAAAACTTCCAGCGTCTCAAATGCTAGAGCCATGCTCACCGTCTCTTCCAAAGCTAAATTTTTTTTTCTAATAATCGGCTTTGTGTCCCATGATTAACCAGTCCGAAGACAAATTGATTACGAAGAGCTATGTTTAAATATTCAACAAAATAAAAATTGGTAGAAGATCGTCTCAGCGCCACTAAAAATTGTTCACAGCTTTCCCACAATTTTTGTTTTCTTGCATTCAAAATTAATTTTTCAAACTTTCGTCGAGTTTTTTGTCAAAATTGCCTTTTAAAACCTGCATCGCCTCTTTGTATTTCATTTCTTCTGGCACCTTAGGCGTTGTCTTATTGCAGAGCGTATTGTATATATTAGGTCCGCAGTACCGTAGTAGCATTTTACATTTTTTTTTCGCTTTGCTTTCACAAATCCCATCTTGTAAACGTAGTAACATGTGGATCAAGAGCGTTAAAATTGAGAAGCACTTATCCCGAGGTGAATGTTGCTGTCGTTGTATGTAACTCTTGGCTCAATTTTTCCTCAACTAATATGACCGAACTCATATGTGATTTATAACGAAGTGCGTTTATTTTACGATGAAGGGTATATTCATTTTGTCAAAACGGTTGCAACGCCCAGAAGGAAGCGTCAGAGACCTCACAAAGTATATATATTTTTGATTACCACCAAATTTTAAATCGGTTTAAACATGTCCGTCTGTCCGTCACTGTAATGTCTGTTGTAAACATTCTTCTGGCCGCAAAATGAAGCTATCGACTCTGGCGGAAATATTGGAAGTTCTTGCGCGCAGGTTAGTCTTGAAAATTGATCAAGTCGGTCGAAGAGCACGCCTACAGCACCACGTAAATTAAGAACACCTCTGTTTTTCAGAGGGAATGGAAAAGTGGTTTTTTGCTCATTACTCATAAACTGTACTCCATATTATAGAGCATGAGAATTTTGAAAGGAAGTAAAACTTTTGTCTTTGTTTTGGTGTAAACGGTGATGAGTATAAAAGATTCGGTCCGGTCCGAATTTAATTTGTTTACTTGTTATTCTTATGTTCCTTGACGATAGCACACAAATGTCACGTATTGAAAAACAAGCGAATCGTTTCTAGGCATTCTAGATATAAGCGGTTGTTCAAATGTGTTATTACCCCTACATATGTAACGAGGAATAATTGGTAGGTCTTGATGAAAACAGAGTGGAGTTCTTGATTTTACTAGGTTTTGATGTGACACTAATAATGATTTTTTTTACTTAAGTGGTAAAACACAATGTTATTTCTTAGACTAATGAGATCCTTATTATATAACTATCTCCTTATAATAGTAAATAAGGCGTATAGTGATCGCAATTTGGATATTAAAGTGAATGAATTAATGGCAATCTAATGTCTACCATCAGACAGAAAATATGAACCAAGTTAGTTTGTAACAATATCCAGAGATCCCATTGCAATTAATTTAAAAAGCAATAGGTCATAATTGACGCCATCTTAAATTGGCGTAAATTACTCCTTTTCGTTGATTGAAAACCCGTTTGAGACGTAGACATAAAATTTTAGAATAGTGGTTATACCTTCGTACTTTGAAGTCTGTTGAAAGCACTATATGTATTAAAGTTTCAGCTAATATATCTATAAAAAGTTTAGAAGTAAGGCTAAACTTAGATATGCCGATATAGGCACTTACAATTTATCCGTTTATGTTTTCACAAAACGAGAGAATATAAATACATTTCCAAATTCCTCGAAGAAAGCGATAAATAAATGAATGATGAGATAGAAAAGACACTCTAAAAGATCTTCAAAACCACATCCTCGGGAGCGACGATGAGTGGAAAGGTATCATAATTTTTTATGCTATGGGCTTAGATCGGGAGGAAACTATCAGTATATTATTTGTACGGAATCTTCCTTTTGAAATCGGCAATTTATAGAAATAGTTGGACCTCTTCCTAAAGTGTAATGCGTTTATTGAAATATTGCTTACTTAGCATTAAAAATTTTTCTTTGACATCTGTGTACTTTATGCGAGCTTTTTGGATTCTTTAAAACTGACGATATTTACAGGAGCACAACGAGATGAAGATTTCTTCTTTTTCTCCGACTCAGTAAATTAACAACACATGATTTACTGCGTTGAGTATGAAGATGAAGTTTTATCAAGTTTTTCATAAAGTAATTTGGCACTGCAATCAATGCATCGATAACCAGCACTGCAAAAAAAGCCGAAATATCGAGCCCAACTAGTTCTGAAATTTTTCTCATTTAATTTCACGCAGACACAGATAAATTCGCTTTTCAAATATATGGAAATTAGCTTTTCGAAGATGGCTTAGACCATGTTTCTCGAAACGGGAATATCTGAAACAACCAAAATTAATGTATATATCCCGGAGCTTTGTGCTGAGACTACGCTAATTTTAGTCTAAGATTAAAGGAGGCTGGAAGCAATTAATTTGTTTATTTACCCCGTATATCATCCCAAAGGATTACATCGATATTTTCTCTAATTGCGCCTTTGAGAATTAAGCTAGCAAGATCGCTCGGCGAGTTACTCCTAGGAGTTGTTATTCTTGAGGCAAACTTCTTCACTAGCATAGCATCACTTGGTCATAGTGACTTATTTAGGATTATATTAAGACGTTTGATTTGCAATAACAGCGATGGTAAATACTTTTATACGATGGTATATACTTATTTTTAATTGCTTTCACTTAAGGATTGCCTCTAGGGGTGAAATTTTATATAGCCAATCTCCGTTAATGGGGTCAGCCTGAATATGAGGTCTGATTTTCGCAGAGCCACATAGGCTAAGCCGCAATTGAAAATATGTGGAAAGAATTGTGATGAAACGATATTTGTTAGAGCATGATACACAATCCACACTACAGCTTAATATTTTGGTTGCCTATGGTGAAGTACCACATTTTTAAAATTTGCACTCGTCTTTCAAATTTTCATTTTATCTTGATATCAAGAGCAGACTTTTTTCTATTTCTAGAATCGACCATGAACCGCGTAATTGCAGTTAATTTAAAGAACTCCATGCAGTGTTTTAAAACAGTTAAACTTTCAGTAAGACGTCGTGGCTGAGCGTTGTTTGGTTAATTTAAAACTTTTACGTTCTCCTTGTTCTCTCCATATTCTCTCCATTTTCTCTTAAAATGTTTACTAAAAAAAAGCTCGTGCAATTTACATTAAATATCGATGATAACTTTGCCCCGTCTAGGTTAGGTGACTTTACAAAAATTTTCAGTACTGAGTGTTTCATTGATTCACACAAGTTGGAAAACGTTGATTAGTTCATCGGTTTAGGGGTTCTATTCGACCAAAGATTGCATTTTAATTTGCAAATTGCTCTCTCTAAGTATAGCTGGGTCCGCGCTTGGTTTCATTAAGAGGTGGTCCAAAGAGCCTTACATTACAAAAAGGCTATACATGTGCTTAATTAGAACAATATTTGAACACGCCTCTGTTGTGTGCTCTCCTTCTTATAGGTATTATGTACATTCAATTGAATCAATTCAAAAGTAATTCTTGCTGTTTGCCCTTGGGAATTTGGGTTTGGGCCGGCTTATTTCTCTTCCTTCTTATGAAAATAGACTACTTTTGTTATCCTTATCGTCACTTGAGAAACGCAGATTTATTCTTGGTGTTCCTTTCTTAAGTAAGCTAACGAATGGGAGATAAGCTTTAATGCCCCTAACCGTTTCTGTAGGCACTTTGTCTTCATTAAGCTGAGTCAATGTAAATATAATTATACGCTTTTCAATCCGTTTGGCGGTGTTTGCAGAAACCTAAATGATTCCTATCACTTAATCTTAATTCTTCTTTCCTTCTTCTTTCTTTGAAGTTTCTGAAAATAACTTTGCTTAATACGCGCGATTTGCCTTTGTCGTACTTAAACTGCAGTCTTAACATCTGATTATGATTCCAAACTTAACCGGTGTTGTTTATTGTATTGGTTACCAAACCTTTGCATGTTTGCAAGGGCTTAGGGGTTCACTTACAATTTGGTTCTCTATTCGTTGTGGGTCTGCCTCTGTGCTAGTTGTGTACATGGTTTTTTTTCTCTAATTTAGTTATACACGAATAGTTATTTAATTTTTTTTTTCTTTAGTTTTTCTTCCATAATTTATACTATTTTCCAATAGTTATTAGTACAAGATTTACTTTTAAAAGCCAATTGAATTTGATTGTTAGTTTATTTTATTTGAATTTCATGTGTAAGTAAATAAATAAATAAATAAAATAAATATGTAAACAAAATAAATAAATTTTTAGAGGACTATCCAAAAAATAGGCCGAGATGGTCCAACTTTGGCACAATTAAAATTTTTCATCATAAACTTCAGTGTTCGTTCCATGACAGAGAATTCAAAATATTGTCTGAGCCGATTCAAAGTTTTTACACCAATTTAGAATGGCAATATACTACTACTTAGCCACTCTCGTGAAGAAATTGTTAAAATTGCACTTTTTCCATGCAACGGCATTTCAAAATATGGTGGTATATGGAGAAGGGTCGAAAAAGCCGAACGATCTGAATCATTTTCAATAACGTACGTCCTTGTGTTAAAACACGAGAGTGTGCCAAATTTTATCGAACTATCTCAAAAATTGAGACCTTTAGCTTGAACACACATTTACACAGAGAGACATCAAGCAGACAGACAGACAATGACAGGCAGAAAATTCTGAGCCGACCGGTATTTTAAAAGGTGAGTCTATCACAAAACCTTCTGTACATCCGCCCAAATTTATGCTCTGCACCACAAGTGGTGTAGTGGTGTGGACTTTCGTCCTTCCTTTTTATTTACAATTTTCTATTGCAACTTATTTCTATTTCAACTTAAATTTATTTCTTATGTACATGTAATGTATACATTAAAAATTTATAACAAACTGCTGACCTTACTTCTTCGAAGACTAAATATTGACTGACTTTTTACGAGGACAGCTCAAAACAGACTGACTTAACCTTTTCATTGACCTTTTCATTGGTCTCGTTGTGGCAGACTCTCTCCTCTTACATTCTTCTCCTTTTTCTTCTTTTCTTTTTCTTTTACAATGCCGCGCATTTCACATTGTGCACTGTAAAGATTTACGGATAAGAACTCGAACAGGCACTAACTACGTGGCTACAAATGCTAAAGCAACCTCTGTTTATACAAGAGCTGTCAGTATAAGTTCTAGGAGTCTCTTTTCATTTGTAAGATGTGATAAAAAACGTAATTTTCTTTTCCTATGGGACATATAACGGATGACACCGGGTTTTCCAACTGTTATTGTTGCTAATGATTTCATCTACAAAACTATTATGAAATTTTACTGGTGCCCAAAGCAGTCAATGAGTCAACTTTCGAGAAATTATTTTATAATCAGATGCACAACTGACTCCCTTCAGTTCGATTTTAGACTGAAGCACAGTTGCGATCTCGCCTTAACGAAAATTACGGATGATCTTAGGTCCAGGTAGATAAGATAAATGAAGATCTGGTGGTAATTCAACTCTGCACGACACTAAATGTACTTGCATTCCATAAAATCAAATGCAAACAAAATATTCGTAAACTAGCAAGAGTTCACTAAGAAGTTCAACCGATGTAAGGATAACTGTAAACAGTTACTGCTATTGTTGTATAAAAATATTTACCCAAAACAGCCGCAGCGAAAATTTCTGAAACGCGACGTTGTAACCCATCTGAAAGATACTTCTTTACATACGCTATTAAGCTGTGGAACGCACTACCATCAAATTTTTACACAACTATCGGTGAGGGGTTTAAACGCTCATTAACAAGCCATTATATGGTAACCCTTAAATAATCTAATCATCTTTTAGTCGAGTTTTTTGCATTCTTCTATGTGCATCGTAATCTAGTTAGTTATAAATATATTATTTATGGTCACTAATTCACATGTTGTTTGTTCATCTATAGCATAACTGTGATCTGGTTTGTGAGGCTTTTTGTATAGGAGATAACTTAAAAAAAAAAAAATGATTTTCATGAAGAATCAAAAAAACTCTATATAAAAAAAAAAACATATTTTATTCGACTTTCGAAAATATATCAATTAGGATATAACCATTTTTTTGAATTTATCTAAATTCCGCAGTTGCACAAGCCTGTTACGTCGCAATATCTATAAGATAACATTATGTTAGAGTAACCAGAAAATTCTTAAACATGCTGTTACGGAAATCCCAAATCCAGTTCATGCTACCTAATTGATTTTTCCAAAGCAATAAATTCACCAGAGAGGGAAAAACCCAAGTGCACCTTCGCTACGCATCATGCGGTTGCCGACCGACGAAAAAGATTAGCGGAAAAGCAGATAGGGAAAAACCCAGGTGCACATTCGCGACGCGAGGATAACAATTAGAAGAAAAGCAGGTTAACGGATTGAAAATGAATCCATGAAGTTAGGTAATAGTAACATGCTTGTAAAAATGTATATAAATAGACTATTTGCGGAAGGCAGAGTTGGTTGTACAAGAACATTTATTTCGAAAAAGAATATTAGAGTTGAGAAGTCGACAGTATTGCCAAAGTAAAATGTAAATAGTCCTACCCTCAAAGAAATAGATTCAAAATAAAGAAACTTGAAGTTAAAAGAATTTTGAAGTGTATTTCTCTTCAAAATAATATCCACGATCTAGTGATATGAACAGTATCGTAGAAAAGTGAAGTAACAGTACTTTATAACGGGGAAGAAGTTTAAATGCTTCCAAATTTATGTAAAAAGTATTTAGCCTATATGCAAAAAGGAAGACTATCTCCCAAAGGTACATGTTCGTATTAGGAGCAGCGTCGACGTCAACCGGATTTATTAATTCGGCAAGGATTGTTACCAGCCTTAAGAGCACTTCACTCAGCAATTTCGGACATTCGTGCAGTTTTCTCAGTTCGTTATCAAATGTATTTTGCGGGGACATATTTTCTAGCTTTTTGAACGTAATGCGCTCATGGAATGCTACTAACAACGCGCATATTTTTACCGCCAATATTACCACCGTTGATGAAAACTTTTTGTAAACATCAAAGCTGTTTTGCATACCATATGTTTGCTTGTTGGCATAGTTTGCGTATATTACATCAATGTTGGAGAAACTTTGTAACAAAGATTTTATTTAATTTCTTTAAGAGATTTATTGGTGAAATCTTTAGGAACAATTGTTCCTATATACAAAAAATTTTTAGAGACTGAACTTAATCTTCAGTCTTCATCCTCTTTGTTATTTTTAATCTAGCATGCGCTCAAAGTTGCATTTTTAATTTTCTTTCTGCAAATTCGCTCCTGTTCCATTCAGTTGTTATAAGTTCAGACATCATGACGGAAGAAAGTGTTTATTTTTCATTGCAAGAAACAGTAAAAAGAGAATCAAAGTCTTTGGTTGCTTTACTAATAACGATACGAAATAATTAAATTATTCTGTAAGCAAATAGATTTCTATACTTCACGTAATGAAATATAACACCCGCTTAGCTTATGTGCGGTGTGGAGCTTATGTAAAGAATAACACGTTTACGTCATACAAAAAAAATCACTATTTCCAATTTCAACAAATTTTGTACCGATTTTTCATGGGTATTTCTTTTATAAGTGCATTGGTAATGGTGCTTCTGCCTTGAAAGTGTATTTGGATACCTTTTGTTCGCTGCTTTTGTCAACCAATTTTCTTTTTTTAACCAAATATGTTTATGGGTGTCTTCTGACGTTCAGACCTCTTCTATCAACTTTATTAAACCATCAATTCAGATTTGTTTTTTTTTTATTCCATGCAATAAATGCATTCATTCATTTTAAGGCACTGCACTTCGTTATATATTTATATCATAACTTCTCTCCTGACATGAAGTTAATCCAATTTCTTACGTTTCACTTGTCGCCAAAGCAAACGCGTAAGGTCTACACCAAAAAATCTGAACGCCGGATATCGCCAGTGCCAATTTTATTATTTTTGTCATTTCTTTGCAATGTTGCTCACCAAAATATTCGTGTTTGTGGGTAACTCTGCTAAATCTTGGCTAGCCTAGAGGCAACCCAACAAATAGCATCGTAGCACTACTAGATGGTGGATACGATTCTTAATTGGGACCTTTACACAAATGAGAGCAGGAGAGTAAGGTAATTCATTAGTCTACTCGAATTGCTGATAATAAACTCGGTGTTGAAAAGCTGGGGCTCTGTGGATCTATCATATATTCATTAAATATTCACAGCCAACATTTTATATAGTTCTGGGACAAAGTGCAAATAATACGTGATAAGATAAAATATATTTCAATCCCGCAGGAGTCTTGATGAAGCGCACACAAGAATTTATTGCACAAACCAAATCAAATGCACTAAATGTGGCTTGCATCCCTTAGTTAAATCCCGTACTAAAAGACACAACGCCCTATCTGAATGTGTTAACTGCTTGCAAAATCCTCCGCCCAATTATAAAGGTTGTTGTATATATCAGCAGCTTCTTAAAAAGAAACTCCGAAACTGTACTCAACGCAAATCATCGTAATAAGTGTTTCTGCAATCAAGCGGAATATTCCCTAATTAGTAGTCAACATTCGGTTATACATAATATTGATATGACTAATGGTAATAATAACATACCTAATTACCAGTATGCTGATACATTGAAAAATCATAACTTTTTCTCAAAAATTGAAGATTTGATTAAAAGACAATCTGATATAATAAGCAATCTTATCAATAAGAAGACGTTCTTAGCTTCTCAACTGTGCAAATAAGTCTCCGAATTGCGATATGAAAAATGCTAAAGGACTTTTCAGTTCAGAACTTTTCTTCATTGGAGACCTATTTCACAAATCGTTTTTACTTCACAATCAATGGATATAATTTGCTAACTGCGAATCATCCTGATGGTAAACCTTATGCTGGTTCTGCGTCTTTAGGGAAATCTATTAAATACAATGCTTTTATTATCTTCAGAAATCTTTTTCTACATGCTCCTTGTATTAATGTGAATTGCAATGATTCTGATATTTCAATTTGCGCAGCTTATATTCGTCCCTGGCTTTCATTAAATGACTTCAGACTGTTCAGACAATTGAGTGCAAAATTAACTATTAGAAATGATCAAGCACTAATGGCGGGGCTAATAAAGCCAAAGAAAAAGAACTCTACACATCCAGTCGCAAAAACCACTATTCTACTTTGCCCACTTTGTAGATCCACATACTAGCCACCTGATATTGGGAAAATTCTTGGCTTACTGGATTACCGTGGACACTCTGGGATTCCCATTAGTTTACTTTCTATTTAAAATAATGACGACCTTAGTTTACACTCCATCGATTATCAACTTCACCACGATAAACATAATGTCATCAATCTGTCTCAGTTAGACTTAATCGTTAGCAATTTATAGCTGAATTTGAGTTTGCAAAATTCTACAGAAATCGATGACGCAGTATTCACTAAGCTGATGCTATATGTGCTCCCGGAAATCTCCATGAGCGTAGATATTGTAATATTTAGGTTAGCTTCAAAATAAGACAAATAATCAGAATAAAGAGGAGATCAAGAAGGCAGTAGAAAAAGAGTAAGCGTCCTTTAGATAAAAGCAGTATGGACAGACCAATAAAGATTTAAAGAAATTTGCAATTGGGTAAACAACACCAACAAGCATGTTTTATGAACATTGTTTGTAGAGAGCTACCAAATTGTTCCTTTACGCGATAGGTATGGAAGTTGGTGTAGAAAGAATATACAGAAAGAAATTATTCTAATAAATTTTTTAAGCTCACATAGATACATTTGTTTATTTGCTCATATTTATATTTTTATATTATTCCCATTGGAGAAAAAAAAGCCTCTGTCCATTTTCTCCGCTAGTTATAACATTTGCTTATTATTAGTTTGGACAAGTTGTAAATTGACTAGGCTAGACTACCGAGTACGACGTTTTGATTCGTCTTAATTTTTAATCTTCAAGAAAATGGTCACATTTCAGGTAATGTTTCAACATTTTTCGTGACTTTTGCTTATTCAAACATCTACAATCTTTTCTTTTTCTTCCTGTTTTAATGATCGAGATACCAATGACATATACCTATTTTTAGCAAAAAGTATCCTTTTTACCCCATATTTTTGTTGACTTGCCATGGTCGCAGAAATGAAAATAGGAAACTGAAATTTCGCACAAATGTTCCTTAATTGTTTAAGAATCCAAGAAAGCGGCGATCTGCCTACATACACTATAAGTGAGAAACTGAAACTTCCTATAACATTTGATCTTGTGTAGATATTACCGGAAACCTGCTACAAATCTACCTGCAGATTTGATCTAAGAATTGTTCTGATCGCTGTACTGTTCCAAAGTTAACAATGAAGCTTTAATCTCAATTTGTTTCCAATTTCTTCATATTCTTGTTTCGGCAATTGTAGTTGTTGCTGTCGGTGCTATTGATATTAATGATATTATTATTGTTGTTTTTGTTACGGTTTTCGTATGATTTCGTAAAGCATAGGTTCAAAAATTGTTGTTGCGCTTTGTAACTTTTGTCGCTTACAGTTTTACTTGTTACACGTTCCTTATTTGTGCTAAAGCGTGTTTAGTTTCGTCTTCATTGCAGTGAGTCTTGTTAGTTCTTATCTTATAAGTTGATGCCACCTTTCTTCGCGTAATGGATCCCCTTCCAACACAAGGATTTTGAATTTACATACATCTGAACGGCGCCCATTTCATAAAAAACAAGTGGTGGCGCTTATTGTTCTTAGTACATGGTATTGTCAAATGCTTAAAAGACTGCGATAATGAAGACTGCGAAGAATCGAAGTGTTACTTATTGCGTCTAAGCCTTCCTTGCACTAATCATCTCTATGTTACATTTAAAAATCTGTAAGTGTAAGTACAAACAATTTATTAATATATCTAGCTGAGTGGGAGTAGAGGAAAATTAAAACAACTAAAATTTCTTGCGTCTTTCCCTTGTATTAGTCGAGAACTTCGGAATTATTCTAGATTTTCAAATGGGTTTTATGGAAAATATATAAAATCTTTTGCAGAGAATATGATGCGCGTAAAGTTACGAAAAAGATTCATGATGCTTTTATAAGCGGTACCTGCCCAGGATGCGGCCAAAAGCGTACACGCTCCTTTGCTCTTCACAATAATTTTTAATTACTTTAATTTTTTTACGCTAAAGTGATGATAAATCGCCATATAACTTTTTAATATATTTATTCTATGTTAAATGGCGAATTGTCATTAAGTCTTTTGTGAAACCAGCGTGAAACAAACATACAGATATGCACGAGAAAAAGCTAGTACTACTCAATTAATTATAAAAACAACAAATGCAAAAACAAGTTAAACCATAAAGCCATCATGTAGCCTAGTAACACACATTTATTTACTACGTAACAGTGTGCGAAGGTAACGGTATAACTAACTCTTTGACAATCGCCCACATGCGTCCAGCCTCGTTATCAACCACACGTATATTGTGAAGTGTTTTTATTGTCATATGCGGTTAGTCACACGCGCTGAATCAGTCACACTCATCCAAAGGAATACGAGCTCGTACGCACGAGCACATAGGTCGCGTATATTAAAACGGAAAAACATTTCATAAACGCACTTAAACAAAAACATAAAATAACTATATTCGTTGATGTGAAAGTATGGTTTAGTGTTTGTTTATAATGAGGAAAGTGCATATATATTAGTGCATCCATGCAAGGACCGCAACACTCTTGCATTTATTTTGTTTGTGACTCATCCACATAACCTTTTGTACATTTCACACATTTATGAGCTTGTATAATTGTGTGCATTTGAGTCTTTGTGTGTGTAATCCCACAAATTATTTTTCAAGTCTGTAAAACTGTGAACGCATTTATATATAATAATTTTTTTTGAACCATTTTACTAAACGGTCAACCATACTCATTAAATTGTGGTCACACAGAATTTTGGCAACAGCAGCAACAAAAAGAATTAACGTCAACCAAAGTGACGCTGCCTTGTACATATACTTGTACATACGCACACATTTATATACACGTATATATATATATATATCTATATATATATATATATATACACATATATGTATATGTATAAGTATATACATGCAGAGTACGTATAGTAAAAACAGTACGTTTATTTTAACAATCTAAAAATATCGGGGGGCATGAACTTGCAGTCGGAAGTAATTTATTACGCTTGTATCTTGACCGGGACAATATAAAAAACTTAAACGCTGTTGGTGATGTAAGAAAAATAAACTCAAACGTATGCGACGTGACTTCAGAATTTTTGAACTGAGACCTAGTTTTAAATAATCTGAAAATGTAAAGAGAAAACTGACTTTCAAAAAAGATATTTTATGCGCGGAACACCGAAAATATGAAATGGCAGCACAAAGCTGCGCAGTTTGACGATACCCGTGATGTTGGTCTTTCAAATATTCAACAAATATCGAAAAGTGAAGTGAAAGATTTATTTTGAATCTAGTAACAAAATACGAAACCCGAACAAAGCTCTGAGGCTAACCACGTAAGTGCCAGAACACAAGCTGTAAGTGGGACCTAAAAGGCAAATCACACTATCAGAAGTTTCCTGGTTTTCACAGGAACATGAGATATCGTTTTAGTCATGCAGGCCGACGGAAATACCTACAAAAAATGTGTCGATAAATTAATGAATTGTTTTGGATGTAGTGGCAGAGAAGAAGTCTCATCTCCTTTTCGCTGTTGGCTCTCATGATGAATAGCATCTGCATATCAGAAATGCGTCTCACAATTCTACTTAACTACTATTTGCTCAAGTAGGTCTGCACCTACGTGAAATACTCGTTATGTGTTATGCTCAGTCCGTTTTACATCAGAATATGTATTGTATAAAGTAAAAATACAAACAAACTAACGTTTTTTCACCACTCGCTTCTATAAGTACATATGTGAATAGGAACAACTTTGCTCAGCAGCTTTATAACACTGTAACTTGAAGTTTCCATCGTCGCTTCTTTTTGGTCAAGCGTCTCTAAACGAAGCAACATTTTATTAAAGTTATAATAAAAAAAAAACATTGAGAGTAACTCTTTACTTAGTTCAAGTAAGCAAGCAACACTACACAAGCCTCCTCTAACTGCGCCGAATGAAATCCGACTTAGACGTTTTGCTTCTGATATAATTTTATTTCTGTATTTCTTTTCTTTTTTGATTATTGAAAAACAAAATTCAATCCCTTTTGATTACAAATTTCAAGATTCGAGCAAGAAGCAAATTTTTTTGAGAAATTGTGGCATCTTGGACTTACAAGCTTTTAAATTTTTTAGTACATCTAGTATAATCCATCAGGATCCTTATGTTACTGGATACTTGAATGCACATTTTTGGAATGTTCTCAAATAATACTTGAATAACCATGTCAGTCAGATGTCGGCTCTTGTCCGGTAAATTCCGCTGATAAACGAAGGTTTTGGCCCGAAATGTTTTGTAACGGAACTATCGTTTTTGTAGATTTACTCTGTGCCTAGGCAGACCATGGGAAGTTCGTAGAATTATTTGCGGGCATTATCTCCGACTAATATGGACGTTTTGGATAAGCGCACCGACGATGTCTATATACATGTATTCAAATTTCCCTTTCGAGATATCGATTGTAATGAGCGTGGACCTTTGCGTTTTCCTATGTCAAACATTGCCTTTTCCGCATTTTGTGGATTTGGCTCTTACCCTCTACAAATCGTCTATATTTGAATCTTTTGTTGTTCATTGTAGAAGCTTTTCAAATTTAAATTTTACTTTACGACTGACTGCTCTTACGAGCATTCGTGCTGTGCAGTTTTTCAGTTAGTGGTTTAGGACTTTAGCCTTAGAGTTTATTTCCCTGGCAAAAAATTAATAAAAATGGACGCTTTGTTTCTAATGTAATTTTATTTCTGTATTTCCCTTTTTGATTATTGAAAACCAAAATTGAAAGTTTTTGGAATATAAAATTCCACTAAACAAATTTTACGTGGTCATTACTAGAAGCGTTAGCTCGCTACTGTGATGTTTCTTATACTAAGCAGGTAACGCAACTTTTTTTTCAAAAACATTTTTCTCGTTTAGAAAACGAACATTTACCAACACGACATAGCTTTACGAATATATGATTCTAAGAATAGGTTAGCGCATCTACGTGGAATATGTCAAGTTATTCGCAAATTCTTCTGGAACTATATTTGTAGAAGCCTATAACTCTGGTTGCAAAACGAAAGCCATCCACCCGAGAAAGGCCCGTTTTAGATTTCGTTACGACAATATCGTAAACCAATAGTTAGAATGAAATAAGTTTAAGCCAAAATCGGTCAAGAACTTTAATTTGTCTGTCTCCAACAAAGGTGGAAGACAGCACACCAATGTAAGCGAAAACATACTGGCTTACGTTCTGTTTCACGACGCTATAAATCTTGGGTTAATAGAAGCTTTGAGTCCCCTAAGATATGACGAAAAAAGTGAACAGTTGCTGGGAAATTCCGAAGCGTTTCTCCAAACGACCCGAAAAGACTGCCTATGTCAAATAAAATGTGAAGGTGTAGCAGTTTTACGTCTCGAACTAAGAGATGTGTTTAAGAAGCAGTTAGGTTCATATGAACGCGTTCTCCAAGAAAAATTGGATAGTGTAGACGCAGCGATGGGACCGCTAAGAAGGTATGAGACTGAGAGCGTTTTGTTAACAAATTAGAAGCCCGAGGTAGAGCGTTCGATGCTAATAATTAATTCCCTTATAGAAGGAGGAATAACATTGCAGGCTATTGGCAAAAAATAATTAAAATATTACAAAGCTTGAAAAACATTCCTCACAAAAACCGATTTTTCAAAATGGCAGCACAATTACATAATCCTATGGCGGTGTAATTCCAAAAACTTTCATTCTCTTCATTCGATTTTTTTTCAAGATCCTAAAAGAACATTGTAAAGAGAAGTACGTAGGATATTTTAGATTAATTAATTTAAACATTAATTGTTAATAGCACATTAGTTTTTAGTTCAAATGGTAGTTAATCTTACAAACATGGGTTTCTAAAATTTTCTATCTACTTGCCCTAGACGTTCAAATCAAATGGGTTTTTTTTTTAATTCAAATATGCGTGAGTTATGTACACTTTTCTTAGAAAGAGGTTGGCACAGTTGATTTTAAGAAACCATACGTACGAAATAATTTATGAGAAAGTCTAAAATTCCAGGAGACAAATTGATAATTCGGTTCATGAAGTTTGTGTAAAATCTTAGCAAATTTTAGATTATCAAGTTGTGCTTATGATGAAATATAAAAAAAAGCGCTAATATCTGCAAATATGATATTTTAATACGTTCGCGGACATTAAAAATTTCCGGGAGCTGCAAAAATAGACAGGCAATTATTTTTGAAACTAGTTATTATATCCAAAATCTGATTATATATATATTATAAGAGTAGTCAGAACATCGTATTTTAACTGTTATATGAAATGAATGTTATAGCATCCACGACAATATAGATCATATTTTTCAACTGAGATGACGTGAATGCCATAGCTATATGTAGAAGAAAAATTGGCTTTAAAATTTGAATGCTGTAGCATTCACGTCATTTTGCTTCTCTATGAAAATGAATGCTATAGCATTCACGTCCGCGAACATGTTGAGTATATATGCGCGAAAATTACTGATGTGTTGTTTATGCATGTCATCAAGATATGTAAATTTGTTAAAAGACTTCGCAAACCTGACGCAATTGGGTTGTGCTTTCCCAAATTAAACTTTTCTCATTCTGGCATTAAAAATTATTAAAATTAAAAACAGGAAGCCATATATTTTTTGTTGTGGCGAGTCTATAGGCGTTGCTCAAACGGTTGTCACCTAACTGTTTTGATTAATAGCATTTGTTGTAAAACATGACTAATGCTCCAGAAATATGTCAGCATTCTTTCGACGATTTCAGTCAAGTAAATAATAAGATTGGATTTCATCGTTATCTCGTCTGCACAAACGTAGGCAAAACAATTCTAATAATAACCATAATAACGTCCGATCTGCACAGTCTTCCCTTTTGGGAAGAGCATAAGATTACAGCGATAAGATTACAACGACCTCTGTTCATTCAAAAACTATCGACATCAACTCTACAAATCGCTTTCAGTTCTAAACTCTGGCGAAAATAATGTGATTGTTGGTAACAATAACGATGATAATAAAGTATCTGTATCTCCTTCGCCACCACAACTTGTCATGATATAAAACGATTGATAGCAGACTCTTCAAAAGTCATTGCTGCTAGTGTGTTTAATTATAAAATAATGAAAGACTGTCCAATTAATGTGTTGACACAGTTCATCGATTCATACAGAAAGTCAGTAAACTATTTTTAACAAAAAGTTCCATTTCACACCTACCAAATTAAAAAGAAAGAAGAGAAGGAGAGAAAAGAGAACGAAGTTTTAAAAAAGCACCAACATTCTACTCCAATCATCAATGATATCAAAGTCGGTCTTTCAACACCGATTGAGCCTGAAAGCTTGAAATGTGTCCAACATATATCGTGGATCTACTAAAGATACACTAGTAATGTTGTATATAGATCTAAAACCTACTGCAGGTAATAAAAAGATAAATTGGCACAATTTTACATCTGGCAATCATCCTGATGATAGAACTTATGCTGGTTCTGTGATTCTAGTGAACTCTACCATTATTGCAAAATTTCGATTATGTTCAGAAAATCGTTTCGACAAGCTTCTTGTACTAATGTGAATTGCAATGATTCTGATATTCTGATTTTCAGTAAAATGTAATGACTATAATGATTTCTTCAAACAATAGGGTGCAAAATTTATTGTTGACTTGTTATATTTCGCAGTATATTCTGGTGTTCCCGCTAACCTACCTTAGTTCTGATTACTCTCCATTGATTATGAATGCGACTCTTCACAGTTTCTCCGTTCAATATAGTCAATCGGTCGTAAAACTGATACCGGGACTTTTCGCGACTGTGTCGGTAGCAATTTACTGCTTAATCTGACTTCGCAAAACTCTTCTGGCATTAATAGAAGAGTATACAAATGTAATTAATCAAGCTTGTTTTGTATCTACTCCCAGAAATTCTGATGAATGGAGTTATAGCGACAACTACGTTAACCTTGATAAATGGCGTATGTTCAGAAACACGAGGAGATTAAGAAGAAAGTTGTAAAACAGTAGTATTCCTCTAGACAAAAATAATTTGAATAGAACTACAAATGCCGACGCCTGCGTCTAGCTGAGTGACATAATTCGTGCATAATTCAGCAATGTCATGGTGTTGTTTCGTACGTCAGAGAAGCCATTGAAAGTAAAATTTATTGTGATGTTGTATTTTTTGATTTCGATAAGGCGTGGCATGAAGGGCTACTTTTCAAATTTAAGAAATTTCTTTCAACTCTTTTGCATTTGCTACGCAAATCCTATTTGCAAAACAGACATTTCTATGTTGAAAATGACAGATCCATTACATATAAAATTGAAGGTGGAGGTCCCCAGCGAAACGTTCTTAAAAAAAAGACGAGGAATTAAATTTTCATACTCTATAACATTGAATGGGCACGGTTGATTTTTTCTGTTTTAGGAATAAATTTAGAAATTTTTATGGTGTATTTGCTGTACTTTATAAGTAACAAGCAATAAGAATGGAAATCAGTCTGTTCACAGTTTTTGCTGCATAAGCGCGTGGGCTGTGTAGGCGTGGCCTATGACAGATTTAGGTCATTTTCAAATTCTTTTGCAAATTTGAAGTCGATTGCTTTATTTCTACGGCCAGGAGTATATTATAACAGCCATTCCAGATGAACAAGCAGACAAATGGATAAACGGACATGGTTAAATCGATTCAGAATTTGACGCTAATTAAGAATGAGGTGGTCGCTGAAGCTTTCTTTGGGGCATTGCAAACTTTTTGACAGAACCATCTTTCGGTGATGGGTATAAAAACTGTTACAGTAATAGCTGGTGTAGGCGGAACTCACATGGGCATGTAAAGGTCAAGTAAAAAATGATGGTGGAAATGGTGGTAATTATTGAATCAAAATGCAGGCGTCCCTTCGAATTCGATACAACACGCTTTCCAAGAGTCGAATATGTGTTTGTTTCAATTGATTTTTGCTTTTATTTTATTTAATAATATGGGTCTTAAACGTCTGTGAGAAAAAAAATGCAAAAACCTGAAGTTAACTTACTTTTTCGTTTATATGTACGTCTGGAACGAAATTTCGTAATAAAGTTTTCATCATAAAATGTTGCATCTTAAGACTTGGTTTTAATACAACACGAAAACGTTTCCGATACAACATTTACCTAAGTTTAAATTGTGTTATTCTCTATGATTTTTTGTTTAAATTAAAGAGTTTCGTACAGTTACGATACTGTACCGTACGAATTAACTGTGTTGAGTATGTGTAGCCATATAAATGTGTCTCATTCGCGTTCTAGATTTGTAATCTCGAGTCCGAATTATTGCAGTTAATACGAAATATGGTAGGGCACCCCACGATTCTTTCGTTTGGAGGAATTCTCCTGAATTTTAGTTATAAAAACCCAAATAGGAAAGCGCGTTTACCAGCGGAACAAACAATACGCGGTTTTGAAGGAGTGTGGAAAATTCTATGTAATGCAAAGTAGCCGTCATTGCCTTAAAAAAGTCTTAAAAATCTTAAACGTTCGTGCTGCTTTGCATAAACGAACAGAAAATCAGTGAAGAAAGCATAATACTAATAAGAAAATGTAACGAGTTATCGAAAACCTCGTACCATCAAGGCAAAAACATTCTAAGAATTGATCTTAGCCATAAAGAGGATGAATCGTTTCAAATTAAATTTTAGATAATTGAAATGACAAAATCAATTTATTCAAAAATCATTTGCCATATAACCAAACGCACAATATATTCCCAAGCACGTAAAAACATGCTGTTATTAATGAAAGCAAAAATCAGAAAAATGGCTAAAAAGCAAAAGTAAAATAAAGCCGACGAGCGAGAGACTTAGATTAGAACAGAAAAATATGTATTGAATGAAAAATATGAAAAGTATATGACTGTACACAAATAAAATGACATGTTTCACATTTGTGGTCGTAGTTACAAAGCCATTATCCGTAAAATCGTGGAAGTTTGTTGCAAAAACCATCGTAAGTCTGTGTTTACAGAGCACCAAAGCAAACCAGAAATTCAGGCGAAATTTAAATAAAAGCTACTTCACAAGAACCAAATGATCTTCCGTAAAATCGATTATTAAGAGAAAAAAGTCCGTTATTAGCAAGCAACGTAGAATATATTTTCAAAAAAGGGCTTTAGTCACGGAATAGCTAAGAGATACACAAACTGTTCGCTAACTATCGATGGCGCGGCAACAACAGCAATGAAGCCGTAGAACCGTCGGCAACAAATAGAATGAGCAAACAAAAGAAAAAACAATGCTACTCCAAACCCGAACAGCAAAGCCTGTATTAACAACAATAACGAATACAACAACAATAATAATTTCAAGAAACAAATAATAGTGATAATAGCGGCAATAACAACAACAATACCAATAATAATAAGAAAAACAAAAATGAAAAGTTTTCATATCATTCGTCCTGAAAATATTGAAACAGAAACAGAATTATAGGTGGAGTTTGGTCAGAACTAAAAGAGCTTTTAGTGCAAATCACATTAAGAAAAAGAAATTTTCAATAGCCTGTGTGCGTTAAGAGGGTACGAGGCGCAGAAATGTCCATGAAAAAGGGTGTGTATTGCAATTTACTGGAAACCTCCGCACTAATTGTATATCTTTTATAAACTCTCGTTTGCTTCCACGACGGCAGTGACATAATCTCATTTCTTTACGTTGCGCCACACATACGCACAAAGAGTGGTACGGAGCAGCTGTAATTTGTTGAAGAAAGTAAACGTGTTTTCCCTTGGATCTGGTTATATATGCTTTGCTAAAATGATAAATTCCGAAAAACACGAAAAGTTAATAATTCGCAAAAACATATCGACCAAGCCAAGTTTTAAGGTTATAACGGAAACCAAAAACATCTAATATATATAAAAATATGTATAATCAATAATAATAAAATATGTATATATGTATATATATATATATATATACTAGTTTTTAGAGAGTGTAATCTTGCATCCTAAGTTTTCTTTTTTCTGCGGAGTGGCAGACCGCTGTCTGGGATTTGATCGAGCGATGATATATATATGTGTTATATGATATATATATTTGTTATATATATATATGTTATATCCATCTGTAGTTAGAGTAAAAATATAACCTGCTCGCACTTATATGTTTACGTCCTTGCAAACCACAATACAATAACGTCAATAGTGACGAGAATATGACAATACCACCATAAGCGCGATATTAATAACGTGAACAATAGAATGAGAAACAACGACAATAGCGACAGCGATAACAAAAGCAACAACAATACCATAGATAAGATAACAACAATAATACAATGCTCATAGCAACAAAAACAACATCAAACAAGCACGAAAGCAACAAAAACAATACTAACAACCACGAAAACAGTAATATCACAAATGACAAGAAGCACGAGAATAACAACAACATTCATAATGGAAACAGCAAAAACAACATCAACAACAGTATGCATCTATAACAACAACAATATCAGCTACGTTAACACCAGCAATCATAATAGAAACGAAAGACACCAACAAATATAACAACAACAGAAACACAACAATCAAAACAGTAGCAATAGCCGTAGCACAAGAACAAATCAAAACAATAATTGGAATATGGCAACAACAAGAAGGAAAACACACAACACACGTAATTACAAAAATAACATTAGAAATTACAATAATAACAGCAAAAACCACAACAACAACAAGAACATCAACGACACAACGTGAAACAAAACAATGTAATAAACAATCATCGTCGGCTTTATATTTCTTGCAAAATTAAAATAACAGTAACCAACGATTGCCACCTCCAGATCTTATTCATCATCATTTGCGCCGTAAATAGGTTTGGACATAATCACGTATGGTTCGTCCCCGATCGGAAAAAGCATAAGACGCACGTACTTACGGCAACATTGCTCTTATAGCACCAGCCTTCCAATTGATATGGTGATTAAATTTAAAATGGACCGACTTAATATACGAATGCTCTGTGAAAATTTCTTTGGGGTATACGCACACGCACGCTAATTATTGCCTGATATATTTGCTGTCTGTGAGACGCAGGTGAGTAAAAACGCAGACGCTTTGTGATATACATTCGCTACCCGGACACACACCGTGAATTTCGGGTTCGTCCGTAGAACCCCAAAAGCAGATAGGGTAATTTTCTCTAACTTCCGTTTTAGATAATTAGTGCGACAGTAAAGTCGTGGCCGCAATGAAAACTGACTGCGCTGTTCGACCGATATAGCTCTGGAGCGACACGATGCAGAAATTACGACACTTAAAACCTGCTTAATTCACATATAAACCACCGCGCATTTCAAGCGTTAATGGTCTGCAACAAAAAACACTAGATCTCATTCTTACTTCGCGTTCACAAGAATGCGAAATTCTTATTAATTTCCGCAGTGAAAATCCATGCACTTTTCAACAACTGGGACTCCTCTTCCATTTTTGCACACTTTTTGTTTACTAGTCTTCATCATAACATAAAACGAACTATGTAGAGTGCACCGCGAAATAACTTTATGCCTGTAGCGGCTGCGTACCAAAGTTCTTGCCGCTTCAAGGAACAGCAAGAGCTTCTGCTCTTCCATGAATATGATTAGATCGCATCGATTTCTATTCTTCTCAACAACGACCAAACCATATCTGATCCGCTTGATAAAGCTAATGTGTTAACTGATATTTTGTGCTTCAAACTCCAACTGACTTGTTCGCTGCCTGTACAATTTTTTCGATACAAAAGTCTTTGCCAATCGTAATACTTTGAAGATTGCATGTCAGCCGTAGTTCTAAAAAAGAGTGTTTGTCAGGCTATTGCGCAGTCTGTTTAATAAGTGCAATCATGCTGGCGCTTCTCCAACATGCTGGAAGATTGCCAATGCCCAACCTATACCCAAGAAAGGTAATGCCACTTAACTTGTGACAGGCAATATGGCTTTCTGGAAAGGAAGTTGTTGACGTAACGTCCTGGCCGACCGGAAATTGAAACCAAGCTATTCGCCACCTTGGAGATAGATATCTTAAAGTTGTTCGACAGGATATGGCATAATGCTCTTGTCTCCAAGTTGATTGCAGACGAACGATAGCATTTTCGTGTTGACTTTCTTGGACTTTCTTGGACAACGGTTCGATAAGAGTTGTAATCGATAGATCTTTTTCAAAGGAATTCTGTTTAAATGCCTACGTACAGACAGATAAATTCGACCCTGCCGATTTTATTTGTGTACAAGCATCGTGCTAATATTAGCCCATTGTCCATATGAACGGTAAAAAGATAAGACGTGTTGGTTCTGTACATGTTACGCGCACATTGATATGTGATTCTTAAATCTTCGCATGTTGCTATACAGTTAGTAAACACAAATAAATGTCCCATGTAAAAATAGCTAACGACGTGCGACAGAACTCGTAACAAAATGCCGAACTTTACCGAATGATTTATGCAGCCATGCTCGAATGGGCAAAAATGTAATATTTTTACCCAAAATGGCTTTTACTAATGAACCTATTTATGGAAGGTTGAGATTTAACGCGAAATATGCCATCGGCGAGAACTTTTCACAAAACGTACGTCTTTGAAATAACATGCACAATGAGATCGAACGCCCGGTTTCCGTGTTAAGATGAGTCGAACATAATTTTCCATGTTAAGATGATGGTTTTCGATAACCAGCAGCGGAAAGGGGGGAATTCGTTAACGTGTACATTCTTTTCAATCACTTTCTTTTTCTTTTTCTGTTAAGCTTATAGTAAGTAGCCTTTTGTATCATTACATTTTATTTTTGCACCTAATGAATACATGTTATTGTCTCATCATAGTAAGTCTTAAGTAGCTACAAGATTACATGTGCGTCAATAAATTAAAAAAAGAAAAAGCAATTATTTATTTCATCCGCTTTTAATTTTTTTTTAAACATGAAAATTTTAAAACATAGAACACCAATCTAACGGCGGCGTTTCTTTAGCTTCTCGTTCCCGTTGTTTCAAAAGAAAAAGTGATTGACGGGTACAACAGATTGTTTACGCCAGAAGACCTTTTTTTGCGTTTGCTGTGAATCGGCGTTGTTACAACATATAATTTAAAGAAAAAATGTTGCGATTAAAATTTTGATTGATAATCGATAACGTCAGAAAACCCGTAATAAAACTTTAAATTGTTGTAATTAGTTAACATTTGATTTCACTACGTTTTTGCCCGGAATGTTAGCTCCACCGACAGACTTTTAGAACCGAAATTTTTTTCCAACGTATGCCCTATTCTATCCACACTTCGTGAGATGTTAAGCTCGGTATAAGGTATAAATCCTTAAATCATGTATCTCCAGTTGAAGTAATTTCCTAGATGCAATGCCAAGGTATGATATGCGTATATAGCGTCGCCAAAGGTAACGTCGAAGACCATGTCTCGATGCCCTTCTTCAGCTTTTAATAGTAACAACTACATTCTTAAGAACTTGCGTGATGTCCATGCTAGTATATCAATTAAGTCTGCCTGATATTTAACTATCATGAGAATACAGTTAACGGAGGAGTTCAAAGACGTTTAAAGTATTACAATGGAACATAAAAAAATGCATACATAATTTTACTGAACTACTTTTATATCTCTTCAAGAAACCCATTGTAAGTTTTTTTTAACTTAGCCGCACCTAATCTATTCGACGCCTTATGAATGCTGCTCAAAACTCCTTCTCATAGCAAGGATGTCCATTACATCGATCGAAATAAAACGAGAAGTTTGTAATTCATTCTCCATGCTTTCCCAATCAATTATTTTTGTTGAAAACTTGAAGAGTTGGAATAGCTTCTGTGCCTCTACAATTCACGCGATATCGTATTACGAAGCAAGCTTTATACTTTAAATGATGAAAGGCCAATGCAGTTGTCAACCCGTCTCACATTTCCAAATGCTGACTTCAACAAAAAGCAGGCCGTATATTTTAACGATTACTGCAATTATGATGCTGCTATAATAACCAGACCTATTCGCACGGTTGCAGAATACTTCGCATTTCAATCTAACAGCCATTTCAAACATGCAACTCTGCCCTGGTAAAATAACACACTAACCTTGTTGGTTAAGATTAGAGGTGTGTTTAGTAACATATTCAATACCGCGATAAATAAAGTCGATTTTCTTTTTAGGAACCCATGCTAAAATGAAGAAATATAAAGTTTGATAGCAAAAGCTAAATACTGAATAACAATTCGTTCATACAATTTAGGTAAGACAGTCAACTTGGCAATGCCTCTATAGTTCTCAACGTAATGTCTGTTTCCGCGTTTGTGAAGTGTAATAAAAAACCTACTCCTCCAACACAAAGGGAAAACACCTGATTTCAAAGACTGTTTAAAAATTTTTAAAACAACACCATCAGGCTCAGGCGTCTAATTTACAGACCTCAAGCTATGTAAAATGTCGTGTACTGAAATGATCAAGTCATGAATCGAAACCGAGTTTGTGGCCTAATATGGATAATTAACAGTTAAATCAAAATCAGCGGTTGAAAAATTTCTAACAAAGTATTCTGCGAGGAGATTTAGGGTTTCAACATTAGCAGAGGATTCGGAGCCATTGAAACAAACCTACGAGGGTTTTTCTTTTGGAGTTTACAAACTTATAAAATAAGCAGTGAGGATTTCTTCAACTGAAGGCATCTGCAACAACTTTACGGATGTAGGTAATTAAATTTATGCCTTGGAGTGCGGTAGGCGAAATAGTAGTAAACAGAAGCACTTTTTCTAAATTTTTTAAAAAGTTTGCTTTCCTATTTTTGTAATATTAATAATTAATGGCGGGCAATTGCTCTGAAGGCAAGGTTTTCTGGTCGGAACGGACGTAGAAATACATAAGTTTAATGCACTATAGAACGATAACAGTAGCGTTTCAGATTCTCAGCAGAAAAATCGAGAATAATGTATGGAAGCTGAGATTTCCGCAGTAAAGTATTGGTTTTATTAAAATCATATTCCTCTTTTGAGGAAGTTGGATTTGTCACGTTAAAATGGTTCAATCTACCATCATGCCTGTAATGAAAAGAAATGCAAAGTGGTCAGGTAAACTAAAAGGCGGACATCGACCTACAGCTATCTCCTGCCATTACAATCAGGCTTAGTCGTATGGAAGTAAATTTAATAATTGAAATGATTCTTTGAAAAATACAAAAGCTCTATCAGATGCTGAAGTGGGGACCATACCGCCAGAAATATCACTGCAACACTAAGTGATTTGGAGCAAATTGAAGTCCTTCAACGCTATGACTATATCAGTAGGTCTCCGCCACGTCACAAGTGAGCGCAGCGCGGTTGTTACAAATAGACGTATCTGCACTGGGCCCGAACGGCAATAAATTCAACGTCGGTAGGAATAATTAAATTAAAGAATATGTAATTATTAGTAAACCTGTAAGGGTAATCAGCAACTTTACTCGGTAGATTGTTATTAAAGTGGGACTGATAGTAGTAAGCCGCAAATAAGTTGGGTACAATCTGCGATGAAACTTTATTTCTATAACGCACCTATAAGCTTGCAAAAGGGTTTGAAAATGACTCAAATTTTTCAAAGAACACGCCTACATCGCCCGCAAACCTGGGAACACCTTTGCTCTCCGTGCTTTTTACTTGCTACTCAGAAAGAACAGAACATACGCACAACAGAAAAAATCTCTCGCGCCCATCCAATATTACAGACTGAAAATTTGTTATTGCCATTTTTTAGGATCACGGTGATGGACGACTTAATATAGCTTTCTTATTTTTTATTTCTCCTTTGCTTCTTTTTTGCAAACTGTGGGGTAAACTTTTCATATATTGTTTATTTTTATTTTCTCTCTCTACATACTACATTCTAAAAAGACCTTGTTGTCCATATAAATTAAAGTAAATTAAAATCTAATAGAATTTCCGCCGCACCACGCTAATGTTGTTGCGGCAAAAGTATTTGTGCACCCTTTGTGGTTACATGAAATTTGCAAAATCCTCAGAATAACGCATTTTGAAATAGTTTTGAATATGATAATAGTATTGCGAACAGTATTTTATTGCAAAAATACGCTTACATAGAGGCATAAATTAAATTGCCGCAACGAACAACGTGAAAATGCGATGAACTGATTCATTATTCGCCACATACAGCTATAAGTGAATATTTTTAACCTCCTCTTATATTATACGAGAAGTAATGTAAGAGCAAAAAACTGTAATATAGTCTACGTAGATCTTTTTTTGGACTCTACCTCGTATAAGGAGACTCATGAAAAGTAAGCTAAAAATATTGCAACAAAGTCTAAGTCTTAGTACTTTATGACAAAAACAAGTTGATCACAATCAGATTTTTGCCAAAAAAGTTGGACTTGCATCGTTTTAGGTTTGTGTCCCGTTGCTCTGTATAGGCTCACACTAGGAGTGCGTCGGGAACAAGGTATAATTTCTCGCATCTAAACTGTGCCGCACGGACTTTTGTCAACGTGCAAGGAAACTTAACCGCTAAGAGATTGCGCTTAATTGGTAAGTCTGTAAGTTCAATGCTCTGTTCGTAATAGGTTAGACTTATCTAGCGTTCCGCTTCTGATAAATCGATACACGACAAGTAAATTGTGAACCAAGCAATAACTGAATATTGCAATGCCGGTCTGACATGTAAGGTAATTAGCCGCTTGCAAACATACTGATCTTTTAATACTTTGGCCCAATGTTTCGTAAATTTCAAAGGCGAATTTGACTTGTTTCTGTTCATACGAAAGTCAATTTCAATAAAGAGGTGATCTTTGTTCAGCTTGCCAATAATCTACTATGCTGACAAAAATCTACCCCAAGCAAATATAAATTTGGTATATTTATTTAAATAAGCTTCATTCGATTAGTAATATACCAAGAGTTCCCAGCAGTTACGAGTGGAGAAATTGAACAGCTGTCATTTAAATTAATCGAACGAAAAGTTGTTACATCGTCTGCAAGCATTAAAATTTGCAAGCGTGCACATCGGTAAATCGTTTATAAATAAATTCGGAGGGATAAGACCGGACTGACTTTCCTAAGGGACATTCGATTAAACCTTGATTCTATGCGAGAGTTATAAATTGAATAGGACACTATATGTTTGTCCTATTAAACATGAACGGAATCATTCAATAAATATGTTAGAATGTATATGTTTGTATGTGGTGAACCAGATTCATACGAGACTTAATGTTATCTAAAGAACGAATATATGCAGAAGCAGCAAACAAAGACTTCTGGTCAATCTTTCACACAGATATGTTCAAGGACTGGTAAATACAAAAGTTGCCTAGAATGGTATTTCATTGTACGCTGGAATGAATGAGCGCCACATTTTTTGTAGAGTATACAACGGCTGCACACTTGACAGCCAAGAGCAAGCAATTTGGTAAAATGAATCCCTACCTTATGACTTTGCTTCTCAGAGGAGGCCAAGATCGGTATAGCCGAGAAGCCTTTACCTAATTTGTTTTTCAGATTGAGCATATTTCAATACAGCAAAGACACGTTGTTTGAACATGGTTTAGTTTAAAGACTGTTATTTTGGAAGATGAACGATAATTTATCGTTCGAACACTTTAGTGTTTTGAAAAGACAGATCACAGGGACGCAGACTGTAAGGGCGCAGACGGTAAAGAAACGGTTAATGAAGAAGGATTAGGCATTCTTCGCTTTCAGCGAAAAATAAATTCTCTCAAAAATTATCTGAAACCTGGAGAGAGTTTCACCACTGTAGGAGAAGTAATTTATTTTGGTGCTGCGAATTGTTTGCATGGCAAAGCCAACTTTATTGCCGAACATATTGATCAAATTATCTACAGTTGACTTGGGATACTGAAAATCGTTATCAGTGTGCTTAAAAATTAATTGGAAATCGCGTATCTTTGAAAGCGCAGCTGGTGTATGAGTTCGTGCATTCTGTTTGGTCTCCATTAAGCAAATTTCTAATTGATTAAATTCATAAGCCTTTGAATTTCATTAGGTTTCTCCGCCATTTCGATAAGTCGTCATAATGTAATGGCGCTTTAAGAGATTAAAAGGGGCGTGAAAATTTGAAGGAGAAATGAGGAAGAGCAAACGGAAGCAAAAACATATTTATGATAATTATGTCAAGAAAATTTGATGCATGTAATGTATACATCTTTCGCTTCTCTCCCAATTCAAGATCGACTGCCTACTTCAGCGAACGAGTTTGCAGAAAACACAAAACAGCTTTAGGTACGTCGTGTTTATAAAGGCATTAAACTTATTTCGTTTGCAACATGTTTGTCAGCCAAATTTCGCGCGCTTTGATCAGTGACATTCTACGTCAGTGAAGACAAAGTATAATTGTTGCAAACGTTCTCTCCGTCAGGGTGACACTAATGTTCGATATAATACTGCTTTTCGCATGATGACTTTGGGGTACTTGGCTTAGACTTACCTTCAACTCCTTTGGTTTTCTAAACTTTTCAGAATTTTCAGTTCAGTTCAGTCTGTTAGAATTCATTATTTGATGCTTCCGCACAACCGGTTAGCATTTAACCGCGCATCATGTGACCTTCGAAACCCGTTGTTAGTGGCACACACATTTCAATTCCAAATACAAAGTTGTGCTGTTTGTTGTGTTGTTTGAACTTTTGAGCTCAATGCCGCTATTCTGAGAGTGGAGGTTGTTTTGTTCACATCGACTGCTTAACAGCCTAGTGGGCGCAATTGCGTGCGCTGTTCGCGTAGTTTCCGGGTTCTAATTATTATACAACACGGCTCACGATCAGGGTTTATGACCAGCTTGTTTTTGTATACCTTTTTAGTGTTTGTTCTTGAATTATTTCTTTGCTGATTTTTGTTATTGTTTTATAGCTTATAAGATTTCACTCATGAAAATATAATATAAAGCATTAAGAAGTCCTGTTGGTAACTTTTGACAACAATGTTTCTCAAGAACATTTAGTAGCTTTAAATATACTTCATTGAATGAATTGAAGAACTACTTGAATTTCCATGTAAGCTAAGAACAAAGATTGTCGAAAACGGTGGGATTAAAGCTCCCACAGTAATTTTAAGCCTTTTTTCTAGGTTTATTGCATTTTACACGTTGTACTCGAAATATTAGGGTGTCCGAAAAGTAATAAAAATGATATGGTGATATCCTGCAGGCGATTATGGCTTCATATTCTCATCTTACAATTGAGGAATTATAACTAAAGATTGCCTGTCTATGATGTACAGGTCAGGATCATCTTTGTCGCATAGGAAAATTGTCCAGGGAAGGAATTTGAATTCCTCATGAAATGACGGAGACGAGAGAGAGATATTTCCTGCTTTCCCTTTCTTGTTCTCAGAATAGTCTACCATTCTGTATTAGTTTTTCCATTACTGTATTAGTTTTTAAAGCGGTGTAAATTCGTGATTTACCCTACAAAGTTAAGATTTAGATATGGTTGTAGTTGGCGAAACATAGAACCCATCAAATTTTCTTAAAGTGGTCTTATCAATTTTCTCCCGACGATATTTCAGTTCAAGCTACTTAAGCGTAGAATAATTCTTAAACTTTCAAAATATCTCGACGGAAAGTATTTCTCATGGCTGGCGACTCCAGTAAAGGTATATTGTGTAACTGAAAAAGATGCGTTGTGAACTGTGCACCCTTGATGGAAGCAGTCTCTTGTTGGAACGTCAAATTATCACCTTTTAACACTCCACTTATTAAAGTTATTGTTTATAAAACACACCATCAAACATAAAATGTTCACCTTTCAGCCTCAGAAACTCGAATGATGATAATTGCATGTATAAGTATTTTTTATTTAATTACATGCTTACTCTGATAATCCCAGGCAATACGAATGCAGATAAGGCGAACGAAAAAGCAAGTACAAATAACCTTCCTACAACGCGGCCAATAGGTTCCTGAAAAATTCCGCGTTATAGGAAATCGCGTTGTAGGAGATTTAGATCCAGTGCATAAAGGAGATACGTTCCTAATCAAAACAATAGTTTTTATTTAAGATATTTTTCTATTTATCCATTTCATCATAACAACATAAATTAATACCAATTCATGTATTTAAGTCCTTAGAAGCCTTCAAGCCAGGAGCTGTTTTCTCGTTTTTCGAAATAAAAGTTCTCGACAGCGTTTTTTTCAAACCCGTCCCATCAGCGTTAAATATTTGATCTTGTGAATAATCATGTTGTTTAATAATTTTTGCTAACTCTTCTGAATATATATCTGCCTCATCAGCATCTGCGGATGCTCTTTCATCCTGTATTTTCAAACTGTGTAATGAAAGTCGTTTTTTGAACTGAACAATCCTTTGCTAGCCACGAATTGATGGCTGTCTTCATCGGTTGATGGTTGTCCTGTTTCCTTTAATTAGTTGAATATTTTTGAAATTTTTTCTAGACCCACCGATTTGGTCGTTGTGTTGGGAGACTTCAACCTGCCTCAAGTCACTTGGTGTAACAGTGATAATTCTGGCTGTTTGATTCCTCAACATCTGATAGAGCTGTTGTGTTCTTTAACGAATTATTAGACCATAATTTAGTTCAATATAATCCTACCCTTAATTGTAATGGCAGACTGCTTGATCTCTGCTTTGCCAATTTTCCTGAGATTAGCGTAAATCGTTGTCCACCTTTTAGTTTACCTGAGGATCCTTATCATCCAGCAATGTGCATTTTCTTTCATCACAAGTATGATGGTTTGTTGAACTGCTTTAATATTCCAAATCCAACCTTTTCCAGCAAATCTTATGATTTTCGTAAGATATTGTATTGCTAAAATTTCACCTTTCACATATGAGGCTTGATTTCTCTCTACAATACATTAAATCTAGCTATTGCTGCATCTGTTCCGATTAAGCTGTGCCGTCCTCGAAGCAGGGTCCCCCTTGGTTTAATACGACAATTAGATATTATAAGGATAGGAAAAACAAGCTTTTCAAGGAATTTTCGAAAAGTTGCCCTTATTCAGACTATTTCGCTTACTCAGCCGCAAGGCATAGATTTAACTCCCTCAACCACCATTATTATTGCAGATACCTTCAGTTCAGTAAATTCTCTCTGTTTGCTAATCCTGAATACTTCTTTAAATTTGTTAATTCAAAAAGAAAAATTTCTGCACATCCCTCGCATGTTTCTTTTAACGGCTCTGACGCCTCGGATGATTTTGAAATCTCAAATCTGTTTGCGGAGTACTTCCGACGAAACTTTTCGACTGCTAGTTTCGATTTATCAGTAAATTACCCATATCCTATAACTAACTTGGTTTTAATACCTAATTGTGTTATTTCTGAAGATGACGTTTTTAAAGGGTTGAGTTCTCTAAAATACAGTTGTTCGCCTGGACCTGATGGAATTCCTTAAGTCTTGCGCTATCGAGCTTTGTGGTGTTATCTCAAAGATTTATAGGTGTTTTCCCTTTGTCCTTTGTCCTATTCACAAAAGTGGGAGTAGACAACTTGTTGAGAACTGTAGAGGCATCGCCAAGTTGAGTGTCTTACCTAAACTATTCGAGAGAATTATAACTCAGCATCTGGCCTTTGCCATCAAATCGTATATTTCTCCACTCCAAAAAGGCTTTCGAAAAGGATGATCTACGATCACCAATCTGTTAGAGTTTATTTGTCAGGTTTTCAAGGTTTTTTCTAGTGGCTCCCGCACTGATGTCATATACACTGATTTTAGCAAAGCGTTTGATTTGGTTAACCACAAATTAGTTATCTTTAAACTTCAAGCTGCTGGCTTCCTTTCCCATTTAGTGAAATGGGTAAGCATATTATCTGCATAATAGGTCACACAGGGTTTTGTTTAACTTCACCACCTCACATGAATTCTGCCTTACGTCAGGCGTACCTCAAGGTAGCCACTTGAGACCCATTTTATTTAATCTATACATTAATGACTTGCCTTCGGCGATTAAATCCAGTCAGATCTTAATGTATGCTGATGATGTGAAACTGTTTTCTTCTTTTTCCCTAGAATCGCAATCACATCAGCTTCAAACTGACCTGAATAATTTGGTGGCATGGTGTTCATCATATGACACTAAACCTAAATAAATGTAAGAAGCTTTCTTTCTCAAGAAGGAAGTCATTCGTTACCCACTATTTCATAGATTCACATAAGTTGGAGGACGTCGAGTAGTTCACAGACTTAGACGTTCTCTTTGACCATAGGTTACGTTTTAACTTACACGTCGAGTTCTCGTTAAGCAAAGCTAGGTCCGCGCTTGGTTTTATTGAGAAGTGGCCCGAAGAGCTTGAAGATCCTTATATTACCAAAAGACTGTACATGTGTTTGGTTAGACCTATACTTGAGTATGCTTCTGTTGTGTGGTCTCCTTCATATAGGTGCTATGTAGATTCAATTGAATCTATTCAGAAGCAATTCTTGCAATTCGCCCTTAGGAATCTGGGTTGGAATCCGTCTGCTTATCTTCCCCCTTATGAAAATAGGTTGTTTCTGTTGTCCTCACCGTCTCTTGAGAAACGTAGATTTGTTCCTGGTGTTTGCTTTGTAATCAAAGTAACAAATGGGGCTATTGACTCGCCGTCATTACTTCGAGAAATAAGTTTTAATGTTCCTAACCGCTTCTCTAGGCACTTTACCTTGGTTAAGGTTAGTCAATGTAAATACAATTATGAGCTGTTTAACCCACTCAGAGTTGTTTGCAAGAACCTAAATAACGTCTATCACCTTTTTTCATTATCCGACTCTCTAAAGTTCATTAAAGCCACATTGCTTAACACACGTGATCTGCCTATGTCGTATTTAAACCAGCTTTATCCCTAAAAAGTCTTTCTGATTCGAAAATGAATGGTTGTTATCTATATTGCTTATACATATTTCTGATGGCTTAGGGGTTAATTTGCAATTTGGTCCTGTACCGTTTGTGGGTGTGGCTCTGTGCTAATTGTGTACATGCTTTTTTTCTTTTTTTCTTCTTATTTGTTTTATTGTACTTATACTAAGTTTTAATGAATTACCACGTTTCTTTGGGGCATCCCCATTGACGGTATCTGCAATGCCGTTTCCAAACAAAAATTATTTTTGGATACCCAAAAGTGCTTCAGTAATGTCAGGTGTCAGGACATTTAGCCAAACATGAGCTTCATCCCGCATGTACGAAAGGTAATTGTGGATTCATTGTTTTTGTACCAATTTATAATTATTTCTATATGGGGTACAACTGTGTATTTACTGTATTTCACAAATAATGGCGAGGTCCAAACGTTATATTGAAAAAAAAAATAAGAAATATATTCTATATACGTGTACTTCCGGAAACACGAAATTGAACCTACCTTTACCTCAATTTACGTATGAGGAAAAACAATACGAAATTTTCAATGCGAAAATTTCAACCGTTTGGTCACAATGTAGACAAAGGCCGCGTATTAAAGAGTGTTGATGTGACATCTTAAACGATCCGAATTGGAGATATAATTCAGATTTTTGTAAACGACTTTGAACGGGTTGAAAAACTTATGATTGACCGAGTTTTATGAAAGTCAAGTTCATAGAAAAATGGTTCGGACAATGGAGGTTATCTCATGTAGTAATGCGGGTGAGTCAACAGTACCATTTATTGACTTAACGACAAAGGAAGCATGAAGGATAAATCTACGTTTTTCCAGCGACGCCGAGACTAAAAGCAATGCATTTTCATAAGGGGCTAACAGACAAGCCTCATCCAGCTTTTTATCAGGGATTGCTTTTGAACGAATTTTGTTGAATCTACATAACAGCCTTAGGAACAAAATAGAAATAACGTGTAGGTCCTCGAATCCTTTGAATTATGGTTTAATAAAACCCAGCTCTAATCTAGGTTTATTTATGGAGAGCCCAATGTGCAATTTCAAACGTAGTTTTTGCTCGAGTAGAACTCCTACATTAATGAACGAACCTACGTTTACCCATTTTTGTGAATCGATGGAATAATCAGTACTAAACCATTTGCTGCTTGACCATGGAAACTTCTTGCATTTTTTTAAGTTGTCTAAATCAAATTGAAGGATATGAAATTGGAAATCCAAGTTAGAGGAACAAAAGCGTTTAGCACGGTCAGCCTACGTTCAGATAGAGCTAAACTTAATGACCGAAAAGTGGTCATTGATGTACGGAACTAATAGAAAGGGTCCTAGGTGGCTGCCTTAGGAGACACCCGATGTCACGGAAAATTCATCCGAAGTGGTGGGGTTAAAAATAAAAGCCCTACTCAATTCAATACGTATGGACGGAACCCGGAGTGCCGGGATTTAAAAGCGAATAACTTGTATCCAGGTACATCTGACTAACTATGGTTTTGCTGAAGTCTATGTACGAAATCGTGCGAGAGCCGCTCGGAAAAGCCTCCAAAAAGTAACAAGAATCTCTTAAAGATGCAAACGGTTGAATTGAAGAAACACAAGATTTGGTAATTGTTGAGTAAAGACATTCGAACAATTTATATAGAGCACTCAATTTGCTAATGCTGCTACAATCTTTGGCGGGTCGCCCTAGTTGGTAGCTTTGTAGATGATTTTACCCTCAAGGCACATCAGTCATACTTCGGTAATGGTTTGTGTAGAATATCAGCAGGCATCTCAATCGTTAGCATGTACTCAATTTTTTTTGTCGCCTCTCTTAATTATTTCGCGGATGAGGTGGTGACGTATATCAACGAGTTTAGTGTGTTTCTGTTTTCGATTTTCGGACACAATTCTTTAATGGGCTCCTTATTTTCATTATTGGAGTCAGAACGCAATTATCCATATTGAACCGTTTTAAAATATCTGTTATGATTTTCTTTTTGACGCATTTATTTGATTGAAACTCTGTTCCTATAGAGCACTTCAGTATCCGTAAATATTTCATTCCAAATTCGAAGCTTTTCTTTCAAACTAATCAAACCGGCCGAGTTGTTTCCTGCTATTATGGAGTCTTCAACATAAATCGATAGCAGAGTTGGATTTTAACTCTTTTCATGTGTATGTATGATTCCGCGGCTAACGGGTATAAGTCTAATGTTTTTTAATTTTTCGTTTAAAGTCTGGTACCACTTTCTCCTGAGCTATTTTGAAGTAAACATGGCCTTTTTGATTAAACATACTTCTCCTTGCTTCATTTCAATTGCATATTTCTCTTTAATTATATTTATAAGACCTTCAGGAGGTTTGATAATAATTTCACCAAATTCATTAACATTCCTTTTTAAATAGGCAATGGTAGTTGATGGGGTCTTAATACCCGGATAGATTTATGGGAGTCCGTATCGTTCTAGTCAGAGTTGCAGGTGTAAATGATTAATTTTAATCGACGTGGAGGTGCTGCCTTAAACTCTTAGGAACTAGTCTGGCCTTGCAACATTTCACCGCACGGTCTGATCTGTGCTCTATTTTCAGAACCCATTTGGTGTCAATTGATCTTTTGTCTGCAGATTCTTCTATAAGGCATCGTATATTATTGCGCGTAAGTGCTTTACTGTATTCAAGCATTGTCTTTGTCCATTCAGACGATTCAGAACTGGTCTTTAGCTTTATCGGCTATTTTGCGCAATGTCAACGGTGTCATAATATATTTCATCTTTGCCATCCTTGTGTGTAAATGTGTTGTAAATTTTCCTTGAAGGATTCGTTTTATTTGTAGATGCTTGTTGAATTTAATGGAGAACGCGCTTATTATTGTAGTGAAAACAATCCTTTTTATTATAATTTGCCAGATTTATCTGACAGTAATTTACAATTCTATTCCCTACTATTCTGTAATTTCTATTTCTTTAAGTAGAGTTTCAAAAAGAATTAGTAAGCAACATGAAAAATTACTGCTTTCTAGGTTTGACCAGGGAACGGCACTTGTAATCGGTAGCCGCAATATGTAGGCTTTCCCAGGATGGCAACAATACCATTTTGGATTTGTTAAGACCTCGCCTAGACCAAAACTTTCGTATAGAGAACGTTTTGTTAATTTTTCATCTTGACTCTTGTAGACTATTCGTGACTTCGACACACTTTAAAGATGGGCTTTTGATCCGTTACTACAGTAAATTGGATGGATTTAGATTCAAACTAACTTTTCTTGCGTATTAAGAAGCATCTAGGCAATTTGTCCAAAGCTTTATAAGTAGTTGAGATTGGGTTTACTTCTCGACCACAACGCGAAAGTAGCCTTAATTGTGGCAATAGACGACGTGGCATTTCAAGAAACGTCCTACTTTTTCTTTCAGTTGTTCTATTTTGTTGTGGGCTGCACTCAACAATAAACTGTTGCTTGTTACCGTACTGAGCACCTTTGTATAATCTAACACTTGTAATTTTTGCCCAGTTTCACTTTCAGCATAATTTTTACCCATTTTCAACTCCTTCAGCACTTCGCTTTTACTCCTTAGAGTGTAGAAATAACTCCTTTTTGTGCAGTCGTCTATATAGATCAGGAAAAATCGAGACCTACCATGTGACCTCACCCTCATGAGACACAGGCTCCATTGTTGTAGAAGGTTGGTATTCGCGCTTTTCTTTTTGCTTTTAGTACTTACGTCGCATATTGGTGGTTTTTCGTTCAGGCTTAATTTTATGCCATTCACATGATCTGGTCTTATAACGTCTTTCAGATTTTCGTCGTTTAAATGGTTAAAGCGTTGTTGCTACGTTATAAAACGAAAATTTTCTTGTGTTGCGCTGGGAAGACAATTTTACTATTTGATTGTTGTGAAGCGAAGGCTTCATTTTCCATGAAAACATTACTAAAATCATTTTCGGTAATTTTTGGCACGGATAATAAATTTGTGCACAAATCGGGCACATACAATTTAGTCTTAAAATTACAAAAGAAAACTTCTGTAGTTTTAAATTAACTGCTCCTTTACTTTCAATTTGTGGCATAATTGCTAAGTTCATTCGCTTATTTGGTGTTGGTATATATTTTGAAATATTTTTTCGTATAAAGATATGTGTGATGACGCACTAGAGTTTAAGCGACATTATTCATTACAATTATAGGTTAACATATATGCTTGAGCGTACATTGAGTCACGTGATTTGCTCTTGTTTAAGCACCCCAGCAAACTGGGGTCTAACGACCAATTTTTCCACATGCAAGGCAAGGGAATTTAAATTCTTGGTTCTACTGTTTTCGACTCAATTCTTTCGATTTTTCAGTACACATAGGTTCGGAAATGTTATTGCTTCTGTTCCTTATGTAATTATTTAAGGTGAGGATATTTACAGCAATCCTGGAAGAATCATATTTATGTGAGACGTTGTGCAGGAATGAAATCACCAGAAAGTCAGTTGTATTGCAGAAGATCTGTTCAATCAACATTAAAAATTATATTTGACTGTGACCGAATCCTACCCTACCCAACACCCATCACCGTTATCGTAAGAAAGGCTAGAGAAAAGGACAAAACTAATTTTCATACTTTATAATATTGGACGGGCGATGTTGCGCAGTTCTTCGTTCGTTTTCATTTTGTGAACGCACTGGAAACAAGCCTGGTGGCACAATTTTAACATTTACGAAAAACTACTTTATTTGTATAATAGAATGTTCGACATAATAGAGTACAAAGAAAAGAAGTGGAAGAAGAAATGCGAATGGAGTTACCAATTACATCGAATGACACTTATCAAAAAGTATTAACTCATCTAAATTCCACATTGATTTATTGTGCCAAAGTATGTTTTTTAATAGATTATAATACAATAGTAAATACTATTCATATAAAATAACGAAAATTTTAAAACTTTATACGCATGCGAATGATCCGATAAAGTCCATGTTCAGCAGCGTCGATTTTTAGATCAACGTAGTTTGAAAATTGAGATCTTTGTGCTGCACATAAAAATTCGTGCGCAGACAAGAGATGGACGGATAGACCGACAAGCCAAAATCGATTCAGAGGATAATCTTGAATCAATTGACATAATATAAGATGGGCTTATCTCCAGTCGTTCCGGAAAATTTACAGTCGACTTTATTCCCAAACTGACTGTCAGACAGAAAAGAAGCCTGAAACAATTGGCCTGGTTGAAACAATGTATTTAAGGAACACGTTACAGTTTTCCAAAGAATGGTAAGAGCTTATAATTTCGAATGTATTTCTATAAAATTGTAAGTGCAGTTATTGTGTATAACAATAGAAACATCAATAAAACTAATTATTAAAAAACTAAAAAAAAATCGTAAAACATTTCCGAAAATCACGCATAAATTCAATTTAATGCTTCATAAGGTATTAAAATAGAAATAAAAATCTTAAAAGGGAAGCCTCGACATCACATAAACGGTGCTTGTGTGCGTTTTATGCAAACAGTTTTTGTGAGTAACGAGCAATATAAAAATTTCCAGCTGATTTGCATTTTGGCAAAAATATTACACACATTAAATGCTTATAACAATAACCAAAACAATAACAACAAAAGCAACGACATAATAGCAGCGTTGACCATACATACGAGTATAGATACACATAGAGTCCCTAGCATACATATAAGCTTGATGCTTTGGGAAAAATTTAATTAAAAACAAATTTTTAATTGCACAAAAATTGTGCAATTATGCGCATACAACACAGCACAAAATGTAGATTTGTATGCGGATGACGAGTAAGCATAAGTTTATGTAAAGTATGTAGTAAAACAAACGATTCAATTCGACCCATTTATTGTTGTAAATAACGTACGATCTGCACATAATCAAACATACAGAATCATGTCAAGATATATACAGTCATCACTCCTACTACATGCCGCATATCAACTGTCTTTCTCAAATTTGATGCTGTACCACGAGCTTTTTGGGTCTGCTTGGGTCAATTGGTTCGCGTCTTTGTTAAGGTTGTTGTTGATAACTGGGCGAAGTTGACAACTCAACCAAATGATTACAAGTGCTGAATACAAATAGACAACACAAATATTACAACAAAGGATTTATTTTTATTATTCATAATGAATTTGTAGAGAAATTGCAACGTGTGGTAAAAAAGTTTTACAGAAATCCCAGAATATTGTTTACTTGCTTTCTTAGATATACGAAACTCTCAAGTACATTCGGTTTTTCTGATAGCTTTCGCGTTCTTGAGGACATATAAAAAACCTGCGGAAGCCTTATGATTTTACAACTGGAATTGTACATCGCGCTCTTTTAGTAACCATTTCGAACACTGTTTGGTAGTTTATAGCAATTCGCAATTTCGTTTTGTAATAGCATATAAACGTTTAGTTTATTTTGCATGTGCATTTTGGCCACAGTTTTCTAACTTTAACAGTTACACTTTTCTTACTTCGCGGTAAATTATAACTTTGTAACGAAACAAAGTTATCGTTGTTTCTCAAATGCCCAAATATCAAAAAACGTGGTTCACCTTAGTGGTCCAATCGTCTCCTAGTACTCTACTCAAACTAAACTTAACAACCAAGTAATTTATGGTTCACCTTTTCGATAATTTTTTATATCAACTGTTCATGAGCGAATTCAACGCTTGTGAGCGCTTAATACATGATTTCAAATTTAATCCCTACGAGCTAAGACAATAACTAAGCGACAACTTGCAGCTTTCTGCGTTCAGGAGAGTTTCGTCAATTTGACTAGCAGCCTAAAATTATCAAGATTTCCAAGATGGTGCAATCCGACAGGCAAAAGAATTAGCATAGTGTTTGCCCTTCGCCATATTTGCTTTTACACCAATTCCTTCTCAAATCTTTCTGAATAATTTACAGTTTTATTGAGAGTTATTTTCTACTTTTTAAGAATTACATAAATTCATTGTTCAATTCGATCTCCAACTCGCCGCCGATATCATTTGGTTATTAGATAAACTTAAGAACCGACGTGCAAATACGTGTACGTAAAAGGAAAAATTACGTTTGTAGAGAAAAGCGGACTGGAAAACGATTTTTAAGTGACTGTAATCATTTCACTATCATTATCGCCTTTCTATTGGAGTTTAATTAATGAAGTTTCGTATAACATCTTTAAGGGATAAATATATACATTGAGTGTGCCAAACATACGTCAATCTTGTATTTGTCGTGTGCATCGTACTAGCGATATACATTTACACTTTTTTGAAAGCATAAAATGCTGAATGGCAGAAAAAGTAATATAATACTCAAATGATCGTAATCTTCTTATTGCGTTTACAGCCTTGCCAGGATTGAAAATTATTGTTCGATCAAACTTGTTGCTTCTAATTAGGTAAATGGAGAAGCGTGCCCCATAAAACATGAGATTTAAAAGCGCTAAAATTTTTGATTTAATAGTACATTCTGGCGAAAAACTAGACGGAATTAAAAATATGGAACGCATTTTAATCAACATTAAGACTACCAAGTACATCAACAACCTCATCTCAGCTCTCGAGCGTCGAAGACCTTATAAAACACGCAATATTTTAAAAGTTTTGGACGGGTTCTGTTCATATGAATAGATGTGATTGCGCACTAAGGGTTTTAATTCTAACTATTTTATTTTACCTATTAGTAAATTTATATGTAGCAAAATTATTATGTGGACTAACGTCAGCTCAACGCCACTGTAGACAGGAGAAAAAGAAGGCGTAATTTCGTTATGATTTATATTACATCTTATATTACTAATTTTATAAAATAATAAGGCACATCCTCAACATTTCCGTCTTTAATACTTTGGTCCCGGCAGGTTTATTGTTTTGGGAACGTTATTATTGCCTGCCGCAATATTTACCTAGAAATCCCTTATTTCAATTGTTGCAACAACAACCTATAAGATCTATGTTAAATTTTTCTTTAACTGCGATGATGTTCTCTGGCTATTCTAGGGTTCTAACTTAATTGTATAGGTGTTAGGCTATCCCTCGAACCTACATAATATGAGGTTTGCTTCTCATATCTTTATGACTTTGGTTTTGAATTTTTGAATTATAAAAATTGCAGTGAAAATTATTATTTTTAAAATAAAATGACAAAGTAAAATATAGTGCCTCCTCTACAATTGGCGGTTCTGCTAAAACTGCATTAAGAATTTAAATTTATTTAGATTTAAATATTTACTAACCCACGCTGTCAGCCAAGTACTTAAAAATATGCCCGGGCCCAACCACGTGATCATTTCGAGGGTCTGAGTTCGTTAATGCCAATTTCAACACTGAATGTAAAATATCAAATCATATAGAAATTGGTATATATACCAAAGTTCCGACAAACGATTAATATTTAGTTTGATCTACGTTGTCGCTATCATCATCGCAGATTACCTGGTAGCCACTTTCTAATGGAACTTGACTTTGACCATTTGAAAGAACAACAAACGAGTAATTTTTACTTTCGCAAAGAACATGGCACTCCTTTCTTCACAGCTTTATGTCACTTGTCGCCATTTTCATTGGGGATAGCCTGCTCGACTATTTACGGAATACCGTCGCCAGTAACGACTAATTTTATGGTCTGTACGCCACTCGACTTGCGCGTTAAATTTGAATTTTTCAAACACACCGATTTTTCCTCATATGAAGTAAATACCGATTCTTCTTAATTTATCGTCGATAAATGTACCAAAGTACCACCAACACACACTCTAAAAACACCGCACACGTCGAAGTGGACAATCTCCAATAGATTGTGCCTGAGACTCGCTCGGAAATAGTAATACATGAATTTTCCGGATCATGCAGATTTTACAAATTGTCTTATCGCTGTTATTGATTTTTGTGCCATTAATCATACATTTGTTTGACGCGTCATGTAGACCTCTGAAATTAAGGTGAAGATATCTATTGTGCCATATCAAATCAAAATGCTTCACAGCAAACACTCTTTCATTGGCCCAGCTGGTCTGTTTGTTTTTTTCCTTTTTCATCGAATTCAACGATGAAACCTCTACCGGCAACCTTGCTAACATATATTAGTTTAGCCTATAACTCACTAGAGTGTAATAGGTTTTCAAGCCTAATTTCATACTCGTTGTCGCGTATCATTAGATCACCTTTTCGTGTAGCACTGATGGGCTTGTCGGCACTTAACGCGACTTTTTCATGATGTTCGTAGAAATTGATTAACATATCGCGGTCGTTGCATATATGTGACGTCGCACAGTTGTCGACGTGCCGTCTGTTGTTGTCTAATACTCCTAACTCTGTTAACGCCAATGCTGTTATAGCTTGTACTTTGTTTGTGTTATCTTTTGTCTCAAACTTGTTCGCAAAATGTGCTGCAATGTCATCGATGAAGCATTGGCTTTGAAACTTTTCTTATTAAGTGTTATTCTGCCATTTGTAGAGTTTAAATTTTTTCCTGTAACTGCTTGTTTTTTTAGTTCTTCGCCTTCTTCTATCTTCTCTTTCTTCTTTCTTCCTTTCTCAATCATCTGTTGTTTCAAGGATGAGAGATTAGGCACAGTATCACGCGCGTCTATAGCAATTACAAATTTGTCGTATTACTTTGGAAGATTCGACATCAGTATTATTGTCAGTAGCTCCTCCTGATTCCTAATGCCTGTTTCATTTATATTCTCATATATTTCTAAAAACTTATTAAGATGTTGCACAATTTGATCTTATTATGGCATTTTCATAATCAGTCTCTTGTAGAGAGAAGCCTTCTCTCGTCGATTCTTTGGCATATAAACTTCCTCCAGTTTCTTTTGGGCTTCTGAGGTTCTACATTTGCGTAAATGGACGCAAATACTTTTTCATCATCAAATCAATATCATAATTGGGCCTTTATCACCCCTTTATTCGTCGCCCCATTCAAAATTTTCCAAAACCCACTATGGATCAGAATACTGCGCATCTGCACTGGCTAGAGGTCATAATTATTTTCATGCAACTGCTCTCTTTAGACAGTGGAAGCACTCACATTTTTTTCGTCTCTCAAGAAATCACAATTTTTAAATCAAGATATCACAATATTCTGTCTGAAAGGCTAAAGAAGCAAGAATAGGCAGCCTTCGCACGGCCGAGTCAGCAATAAAGTAAAAAAGTAATGACAGTAATAAAAAATTGTCAAGAATCCTTAATGAAGATCATCTAAAGTGGCACCAAGCTCCTCAGCGGAATTGGCAGACACTTCTAAAGGCAACTGTCTTATGCAACACCAATTCATTGATAGCTTCAAAATCTGAAACAGTTTATAAAACGACCAATTTTTAACGACATACATACTTAACGCCCGCCCAACTGGCACCGCAAAATAATTATGGAACAGAGTCATTTCAATTATCGATATCGACAACAAGCAGATTCCACTTGAATAGGAATGATTTGTGGACGGCGAAAGCCCAAGCGCTGTTACACTGTTACTGCAACAACAACAACACGAATTATAACATCGACTCCAATAGCAACGGTGGGCTGTGTTGACTTGTACCTAAAAGTGAAAGACAAAACACAACACTTTGCAAACCAATTTTCAAAAATGTTTTCAATTTTGTAAAACAAAAACTTAATTAAATTTAATGATATGATATTGTTGATATTAATGTCATTTAATCCAACTTAATTTAATTTTGTAAAACAAAACTTTAATTTAATTATTTACACCTAATTTACTTTAATCTAACTTTAACTTAACTGATCTATATTTGAAAATTGTTAATTTTCCCTCAATATACCATCAACCACACTTTCAAATACAAATGGCACACATCAACACAGATATAGACACATCTCTCATTGATTTAGAACAATTCAATGACTTAACATTGCCAAATGCGTTTAACACCACCCACATACAACCAGAGCTAACTGCTTTAACAGTTACGCTACACCACCACAATTCTGGAACAGATGTTCTGGAACGTGGTGATTCTACGCGGAAATACAATTTAACAATAACCACATTACAGCTGCAGACACGAAGTTCGAATAAGCCGTGCTAGCTCTCCCGCAGGATACAATGCTTACAGCACTTAACTTCATACAAAAACACCCGGCATAAATAAGTACACTGAATTCAAAGAGGTCCTAATAGAGACACATTTCGTAGGGAGAGTAAGAAGCTGGACCAAATATTATCTTGCCCAAAAAATTTAACGAAATGCTGACTAGTTCAAGCCATTTGCCCACTGAAGAATAGGCAAAAATCGCTATTGACATTTTGGAGGTACTTCAAGGGTATGAAGTTGTGGAAATCACACACAACAACAACACCTCACATAGCAGGACCTGAAAAAATTTACACAAAACTATACAGCGAGCTAGACGCAATAAAATGACAAATGGATGACAGGGAATATCTAAATCATAGGTAGTCTCGAAGCCGTATTAGACATAGGTCGTCCTTTCGATTTAGTTCACCTCCTCCCACAAAAGTTAACCTACACAGATTAATGTTAAGCGGAAACTGTTAGTTGATATATTAACCAGCTTGTTTTTGAATGCACTCACTATTCTATGTAACATTCCCTCACCCAAACATTTCGGAATAGAAAATCAATATACTCGAAGTTACTCAAAGAATTTCCAAGTTTGACGCTAGAATCTGACTATTAAGATCCAGCCAAGCGCCCCATTGTTCATGGCTTGGTTACAAGAGGACCACTTCCATTCTCCAGACGTCATGATCCAATCAAAAATAGTATATAACCAAAGAAAAATTTGAATTTTTAGTCAAGGCAGACATTTCCAGACCTTCTCATTCGTCGACGGCTTCGGCTCTACATGTGCTAGCAGAGAAGGACCATAATGCGGTGATTAGAGTCGTTTAAATGTGTTAAAAGTTCCAGATAGGAACCATTTCCTAATCAAATATATCTCATACCACCACAAACCAACGGCAGAAGAAGATATATTTAAAAGAGAAATTGTAACGCCATTCGTATGAATTCGTGCGAATCACTTTTGGACTTTGACATTCTACGCAAACATATCAAAGATTCGTAAAGGAAGTATTTAATGGATTGGATTTCGCCTCGCCTGTATTGATGTATCATGTTGACTAGGGACGAAGACGAACATCTAAAACACCTCCTGTTTGCAAGATTAGAGATATATGGTCGTAATATAAAGCCAAGTAAATGCATTTTTGGAATACAACACATCCGAAAAAGGTATACGTCGAACTGAAGAAAAAATTAGTCCAATTCATATGTCCGAAAACTCGACAACGAAGCAAATAAATAGAAAGAGAAAAATCTGCCATATTTGAAAAGATTGAAAGAAATTTTTCTTCCAGCGTGTACGTGTACTCCCAGGAGTACAATAGGAAAAGAATTGAAGTAACCTTGAAAATAACTATCATCGTTATTGCCTTACTTCCTAATCTCTTGACAGGTTCCCCAAAATTATGAACCCATAATGTGCAATACGTAAATATATTAAAGCAGCTAGTTTGTTGCTCTTTTTTAGGTGGCAACGTAAGCATTGAAGGCTTATTGTTCATAGACCTTCAGCTTTGTCTAGACTAGACTAAATAAGTGTTTTAAAATTTGATTGTTTATATGTTTTCCACTGAATGCTGAGACTGAAGTAGCTCTTTCACAAATTCTCAAACCACATTCGATGACTTTTGCACAATCATATTTCCTAAAATCCCCAACGTAGCATACTAAATTTTCTTCAAATGTACGAACTTGAGACGTACTT
>CCAG010018962.1:0-41247 GCA_001077435.1 Glossina morsitans morsitans | reverse complement strand
ATCTTATCTTATCTTATCTTATCTTATCTTATCTTATCTTATCTTATCTTCTCTTCTCTTCTCTTCTCTTCTCTTCTCTTCTCTTCTCTTCTCTTCTCTTTTTCTCTTGCCCTCTGTGCGCTCTTCTTGTCCCACTTTCTTTCGTTCCTTTTTCTGTTCGCTTTTCTTATCTTTTTTGCTTTCCTTTTCTCTTCTTACCTTTTCTGCTTTTTCTTCTCCCATCCGCTTCTCTTTTGCTTCGTTCTTTTATTCTTTTTTTCCTTCTATCTATAAAACACTAAAAAATGATTTTAAGGAATAATAAAACGAGAACCCAAACGTATGTCACTTTCTTACGCTGCTAATTAGAGCTCCCCCTTTTTTAAAACAAGAAATAAAAAGAAAAGAAATGCTTTGGAGTTATAACGATTTAAAAACTAAACCAACGTTTTGTTCATTCGCAAGGACACATGTTCAAGATTTACTCGCTTAAGAAAAAACAAGTAAGAAAATTATATTTGGTCGTGAGCGAATCTTTCATACCAATCACCGTTATCCAAAATAGGCAAAAAAGTAAAAGAATTAAATTTTCATGCTCTATTATATGGAGTGGGCATGGCTGATTTTCTCTATTTCTAAAATAAAAGTTTTTGTTATGCAGGCGTGTGGGCGGTGTAGACGTGTCCTTGGAAAAGTTTATATCATTTCCAAATTCTTTTGCAAATTGTAGGCCGTACCTCCATTTTCACTAACGAGAGAATGTTTACCACATATACTACACAGTTGGGAAGGCGGACAGATGGACATGTTTAGGTGCATTCCAAACAAGAAACTGGCCAAGAATTTACGTATTTTATGGGGTTTTGAAAAATTAAGCAGTATAATAGTAATAAGTAGACGTGACCGATTTCTTACAATTTTGTAAAGGTACCACAGCATCTTCTACAGAATACGTGTTCAAACTTTTATACATTTATCTGCTGCTATAGTTTGTGAGTACATTTTTATTCCCTTCGACAAACAGTTCTCAATTTAAGCGTAGTTATGGGCGTATCCTTCAACCAATTTGTCCCTTTTTCCAATGTTTCTCCCAAATTTGAAGTCGTTAACTTCTTCTTCCGTGGCCAGAAGAATGTTTACAGTAGACCTTGCACAGACGGACAGACGGGCAGATGGCAATTTAGAAGTTGATGCTGACATATATATATTATGATGTTTCTGACGTTTCCTTCTGGGCCTTGCGACGAATATACCCCTCATGCTTCGGTGATGGGTATAGAAGAGAAGATGGCATGAAAAGATAAACTTTTGGTATTTAATTGTGTGATCATACCGCAGTACCGCACACATTAATTCACACCTATAAATGACAAGCTTAAACATATAAATCCGTTCAGAGTGGATAAATATAGTTTTATTTGCATGAAATGTTTTGCAATTAAAGCTATAACCAACAAGAGCAAACACACACGTACATACAGATCAACAATAATTTTGCTTATAAAACAACATAAGCTTTTAAGTAAGTGAAAAGGGGAATACATATATCCTTTATTTTTCTTTCCTTACCACTCTGGTTATGTCTCTTTTAATCCTTCAGGTTTGACAAACGGCGACGTAAGTAACGAGAGCAAATGATAGAGACGGTGAGGATACGTTGACGGCGATGAAGGCAAGCAAAGCGTTATTGATGTAACTGGTGATAGCAATTATAACAGAGTAGATGGAAGGTTTAAAATATTGCATACATTGTAAATTAATTGTGTTTACTTGTGATTTTAACTACAACGACTTACGTTGGTGTGGAGATAAGAATAACGTTGAAAAAAGTAAAACTAAAAATTGGAAAGAAATACATATAAAAAGAAAACATAGTTACATCGACATTAACCATTAAGAAGCATGAACTCCAAACCAACATCATTATCAATGAAATTATCCTTATGGCCGTAGCATGATATTGAATCGTCATTAGCATTATTTCACAGAATCATTTAAAGATAAAAGTGGAACACTAATGACAGGCACGCCATCATAACCGCCGGCGTCTTCGTAGTAGAAGAGTGGCACTAAAGAAGTGTTAAAGAAGCAAGCAATACGCTTACTTTGCAAAGCACACATCATCTAATATGAATCGGTAACGAAGAAGGGAACAAGTGGATTATTTTAACCACCTAAAAGCAAAAGGATAGAAGAGAAATTGGATCATTAAGAATAAAAAAAGACGAACGCATAAGAATTGCAAAAAACTCAAAACTATAAAACGATAATGCGGCAATTTACGTGCTGCACGCGTAATCTGCTTGATTAACATTTTAATTGCGTTGAGGCAAAATGTTTTGAAGTCTAATTAGGATAGCAAACATAGCATACCCAGATATAATTTACGCAATGCTATGAAGTTAAACGGTTTATTTTGAATAAAAATTCAATTATATTCGATAAGATGATTTAAACTTATTTAAATATAATTGTCGCCTTTAAAACTTTATCATTTTATTGAAGCTATAAAATACTTTTAGTTATTTTATACAAATTGAAAATAATCGTGAATTATAATCATTTAAACTTCAAATGCTTAGCCATTAATTACATGCTTTGCAAATATTCCCATAGACTTCCGGCCGCTCGTCTCTTCATCTTTTTTATATAACTCATTGTCTGTCTCTTTTACTCGAACAGTTTCGGTGCACAATATTGCAAATATTTTCATAGAATTTTCAAAACAATTTTCTTACTTTTAGAGGTTATTTTGCGTAAGAGCAAAAATACCACAAATTTTCAGTGACAATGAATAGATATTTTACAAACAATAGATATTCATTTAAATAGTTCACAAATTCGTAATGCTTGATCTTTACCAAAGACTCTTACACTAACACAGTCCACAGTCACCATCCTTACAGCACTTTCTTACTCATAGCTGTCATTTAAAATACACAAAACGCTATTTGTTTCATCCAATCTCTTTCTCTTTCTCTCTCTCCGTTCCCCTGCACTTTCTCGTCCTTTTAATTTTTCCTCCGTTCCGAAATTAACAAACTTTACTTCAACAATTCATTTGGCTGAACATTCGGTATTTCAGCACAGTTACTGACACTAGCAACTATATGTGCGTGTACGTTATAAGGACAAAGGCTAAAAAACTTTGTCTCTCTACCATAAAGCGTAAAGTTGATTTGTTCTTAATAAAATTAAATACATAAAAAAGAGAACACTTGAAAGACAAGCATTTTAAATCTCCAGTTTTTCGTTATAGGAATTGCTCTTTTGTCTTCTTTTTTTTCTTCCATCTCCTTTTAACTATTCATGACTATTATAAAGTTTCTTCAAACTACTGAAATCTTTTTTCCATACACATTTTTATTCATTGAAATCTTATGCAAAAAAACTAATTCAAAGTGACTGTGTTTTGGATTTCCTTGCCTTGCCGTTGAGACAGCATAGATAATTTTCAGTATGAGGGAAGACAGACGGAGCTTTAATGAAATTAACGAACCTTGCTTTACTCGAACTTTCTTTTTTTTTTTACTTTCTAAAATCAGACGCAAATTTTTATTGAATCGAAACTTTATGCACTAATTGTTTTTATTTTATCACCTATCACTGAAGGAGTCTGCTTATTGTACAACTAAGTTTGTGGCACCCAGTAATAAGACTTGTTCGTAATCAACATAAGATTCTAAATCACTTTAGTTCAGTTCAGTTCAAGCAGCCCGCATTTTATACGCCACGCATAACGAACACATTACATTAGCGGCATTAAAATATACTCATCTGTGGTCTGTATTCTCAAGAAAACTCTCAGTCTATGAAGATTACAGCTGCTTTCATTGTTTTATAAATTGTAACGAAATAGTATAAATAATTGTATATTTTCAAACATTTAAAATTCATTATAGCCTGTGAAAAAATCGTACATTTTCAGGAGTGGCCACAATTAACGAAGCCCTTGACGATTTTTTATATTTGCGGAATGAACTAAGTTTTTACCATTTGGTTCAGTACGATCAACACTTCCTTGTCTGCATGAGACGGATTCGGAAAGTCTGCCTTTATTGTAACCTTGCGAATGGTAAGATAATAAATACAAACGAAGCAAGTATTCGTAGATACCATTGTATTATGGTCCGTATAAAAACACCTGAACAGAAAGTGCAATAAGTTTTCCGACTTTAGTGTAAATGAAATCTTAAGTTGTTTATTTCCGTATACTAGGTATATTTCTGCATCGAAGATCTAAACTGCAATTTGTAGTGCAATGGTATTAAATTAAAAACGATAAAAGGCCCATGTAACTAGTCTAACGTACTATTCATTATGTACTGCATCTCCTGTAATAATGATAATAATTATATAAATTTTAAATAAACACACTAAACTAACAATGTATTATGTATTCGTGTTTGCGTTGCTTTACCTATTTATATGCCTTGCTATGCTTTGTTAAATTTTACTAAAACTATAAAACAATATTATTTTATGGAGCATATTTGCGGCCTTTAATCGCTATGTGAATTGTTTATCATGTGGGACGCATCTATCTAAGTAAGTACGTGCACAAATATGAAGTAATGTTTGAAAGGTCGATATATTAATATTTGAGAATTATGAGACAATTTTCAGAAATACGAACAAGTAAATACAGATATAAATGGTTTGATTAAGCGGTGTGAAAGTGATATATTTCCGCAAGAAACATTCAGTCATATATACGTGTGTTTCAAATGTTCGTGTTCTAAATTTATGCTCATTGGATGATCGAATATGCCATGACGTACCTTTTGCCTATTTCCCAAAATGGTTCTTTTTTTATAAAACGCCGAACATCAGTTAAGCGTACACTGTCATCTTCCAGCATGTACCCAACACGAGATTTCCCTCAAGAGACTGCAAACATCCCGAAATATCGGTTATATTCGTAAATCTTAAGATATCAAATAAATAAAAAGGACATTAATTTATTCACTCGTAAGAAAATTAAACGTTAAATCGGACAACTCTTTTTTAGAAATTATACTTTAATAGTTTATGGCAGCCAATTAAATTTGCTTGTGATTCCATATTACGATGGTGCTAGAAATTACCGTTAGGAACAAATCTGACACTTGCTGAAAAACAAAACGTTTACAACGAAATGCAACGAAGTAGGCGGAAGAGCTCCCAAACTCAGGAATGTTCGCAATAGTACAAAACCGGCTTTTGAGTCTCAATCTTGACTTTTCGTACCAGCTAATATACTGCGAAACGTACACACGCTTATCTTAACACTTTTCCATACAAACAAATTATATGTGAGTGTAACGGAACGGGTTTTATTTACATTGTGATTCATTATTATTATTATAGTTTATTTAGAGTAAAGAAATCAGTTTTAGGAGCAAAACAATAGGATGAGTACTAGCGATCATGTCTATCGTCTCTTCTTTTTTTCTAAAGGTAGACGGTGGACGGTTAGCCAAAGCTGGGCTTACTGTAAAAATAGTAAATCAACATGAATTGTTTACATACGTTTTCAAGAGTTTTCCATATTTACTTAGTGCTATGTCATATTCGCAGCGAAGGAAAATCAACAAACGAAAACCTCCGATTAAAGCTAAATATCGCAGCTCGTCTTGCAAAATAGGTTATGTATTACGATTTACAAAAACTTAATTTATAAGAATTATTAATATGAATTCTTTTTGAAACTTAATCATTTTTGCTCGTAGTAGATGTATATTTGTTGCTCTGTGCTATTTTTTAGTAGAAGAGTAGCTAGACAAGCTTAGCAAAATTTTTAATACAATAACTTATTCTGGCATATCTGCAAATTATTGGTGTAGGTTAGAAGACAGTTGGCTCATATTGGACAGTAATACAATAGAATTGATTGGCAAATAACTTTACATAAGAGAATCTTATTTGCAGCATTTAGTTAAGAATTTTTTTATTAATCGATATTTCGTTTTTATGGCGACGTTGTACTTATTTTTGATATGGTGAGCATGATTGCGGAAGACTATCTTTTTGCCCAATATACGCAAATAATTAATGTGGTCAGAAAAAGGCATTTATGAACTCGAGCAATCAAACCAGATAAAGGGAGAAAGCGAGGATTTCTTTTTCAAGTGGAAGGAGATGGCTTTCGTCTTATCTGCGTTTTAGTTTATTTCCCATTTATTCAGATAATTAAATATTACACTAATCGTAATTTGCACCTGTCATCACCATTTTCAATCGTATAAAGCAACGTGGCAACGTGAAGTCAGAACGAACCCTTGCGGAACGCCTGCAAGAGTAGATACCAAATCACAAAACCCATCTAAAAGCGGTCCGGATTAATTTGACTTCTCGAATCGAAAAGCCAAGAGGTAGCCAAAGGCTTTTTCAATGTCAAAAAGAAATAATTCAGTTAATTTCTTAGCGTCAAATTTGTTTTTAGCAATGCGTCAAATACGTACTAGCTGATGTTAGTATGTTAAGCTGATTTCTAAAATATGAACAGTATCATTTGGAGTAATATTTTTCTCAAAGATTGTTTTGAGTAATTGGTCTTTAATAAGCCTTTCGAAGAGCTTGCTTAGAGAGTTCAAGAAATTAATGGGTCGATAACACTTCACTTCATTCATCTCATTTGAGGGTTTTCCTGGTTTAGGAATAGAAACTATTTTAGTCGATTGCCAAATGTTTGGAAAACATTGGGAGCATGAGTTAATTATGGAAGTAAAGAATTGCATTCCTTGATGAGCTATATTTGTTTTGTTTTCACAACTCACTAGCCTATTGCGTAGAGCTATCGACCAGCAACAGTAGTTAACTACAGGTTTTCCATACCAAAATACAGAAAGTCATTCTAGGTATATGTAGATTATACCATTCTAGATATATGTAGATTATAGACCAGGGCTCACATATGTTCTCCTCTTAGATAACTCTGTGACTGACCGAAAATGTCGAGGTTTATGCAAGTAAAAAAATTAGATTCTTTCATGGGGAATAGTTTTTAAAGCTTTATTTGCGGTGTCATCCATAGTTTGAGACTTTCTTGGGCGTTTTTCACACGTCTAAGTCCCTTTTAAATTTGCGCTTAAGCTCATCTGAACAACACCCACTAGGAAACTAAACACTAATGACCATTGCAAAATTACTATTAGCCCTGCAGATTTCCCGACCGATGATTTCAATTACAATATTTTGGATTAAAATTGAAACTCCTCCAACTAACTATTTCCTTCTATCATGCCTTATACAAGTGTAGTTCGCATGAAATAAATTGCCGAAATATTTTAACAGAGTTTCAGTAGACATATATTGACATCATCGCTAACCAAAAAATCTAAAAGCTCAACAGATTTATTGCGGACACTATGGCAGTTCCAAAGAATGACTTTAAGCTTTGCTATAGCCATTATTTCATATTTGAATATAAAGATTTAATAGCTAATTGCGTTTTAGCAGTCAATTTTTCTTGCTTAGTAGTGAACATTCTAAGATTATAGCATCACATGCTAACTGTGCGATTTCATTTTCTATAAAAAGATTTTTATGTGAAGATCCCTAAGCACTGTTTGTTTATGTTGCACCTTCACTACAGTGCTAACCGGGTTGTTGTTGCTACATCCTCCACTAACTATATGATACATGATTGTAAACATCAAGTTATTTTGCGCTACAGAGAACCGACGAGAAAAAGAGTTGTTCTGTGATCTTACTCTTTACGTAGTCTTGCGGTTAATCAATTTGTCTATTATTTGGTAATAAAAACCACAGTTTGGACATGGACTGTCCATAGAGTCATGATTAGGATTGCAGTTCGCGCTTCTTACCACGGAATTATCGGGACAATCAGCAGTTTTATACTTGCCATGCAAAGCATGTTCGAATATTTGCGAATGTCGGCATTGGACTGGCTTATCTTTCTGCTTTCGCATGTAATCCCGTCAAACAACAGTGTTAAATAACGTTTTAACGTTGTCGCATAGAGTGTTTAAACCGTACTGTACACTTTTTAAAATAGACGGTAGAAATAGTACTTTCTCACTGAACGCACTTTTTAACAATCTTTTTGACGTCATTGCACTTAAAGCCAAACGCAATAATTGCGGCTTTTACTTCACCAGTTGCGGTTCTCTCGAAAACATAGAGCATATCTACTATATTATATTTTATTATTTTTACACTCATGAGCAAAAAATTGGCGCTTTTTATGTTTTATTATTTTGTCATGTGCCTAGGCAGAGTCGCAAAGTACCTTGACACCAACTGAAAATTTTTCACTTGAAACTCTTTAATGTTCTCTTAATAACAGATTTTTGATATCAAAAAAGTTTTGCTGTAGTACTTTTATTGGACGGATAAACTCCTTTTTTTGAACATCATCACTGTTTCCTCGTCGTTTGCTTGCAACGGAAGCTCATAGTTTCTTATTCTAGATGGAGCTTTACTCATTAGAACTTTGGCAGACATGGTATGTTCAAAGAGTCGCGAACTCTTACGCTTCTAGTTCCCATGTTCTTACACAGATGATTAGTCTTCCCGTTTTAATAAACTTAAACATTTAATTGATATTGGGTTCTCCACGTACTTTCCGTAAGGGCAGACAGTGTGGAAACGAGTCTTCGAATATTAAAGAGCTTTCGCCATTCATAAGTTATGTGTTTACTCGTACCATTTCGTCCACAATCACAAATTTGAGAATCCATTGATACGTTGCAATGGTATGACCTTGGTGGATTCTTGCAAATGGTTCAATTTTGTATTTCTCGACGTCGATTGGATACATGGGTGGATCGCGATCAGGAATAACATGCAAAAAGCGTGAGTGGTACTATTATCGATTATTTCTCTAATATACTTTTCCATTGATCAACGTTGCCGAATATGTGGATTTGGCTGCAAGATCTGCTCGCTCATTTCCCAAGAGACCAATACGACTCGTCATCCAAAGAAAATTTACCGTTCTTGCCACATACGACCAAATCATAGTACACAGCGTAGAGGTTCACTTGTGGAGTGTTTGCAAATTTTTGATCTGGTAAGGTATTTACGTGCATATGCCGAACTTCCCCATCATATAGACATTTTCTATATATGTGCAACTTATTGATTTCTATATTGATACTTTTCCTCTGAGCAATTAGCTCAGTTTAAAAAATTTTCCCCAATAGTTTCCAAGACGTTGACGATTGTTTTTTCTTCATTTGGTAGCGTATCGCAACCTATACACAATGTCTAATTTTTGAAAAAGTCTGACAAATACAGAAAAGTCTTGGGCAATTGCATTTACTAGAGAAAAAAATTTTGAAGGGTTGACGTAGTTAAAAAATTAGGTACGATACCTCATGAGTCCAAAAAATTTCTGATAACACATGGACAGACTCTGTCAAAAACTTTTTCAACCTCGATTGAAAAGGTTGGGACATGATATTTTTCAGAAAATCTTTTCGTTTTAGTATAATCAGTGTGTACTAGAGAATCAATATAGCTTCTGCGTGACTTAAAATGAACTTGTTGTTTTTCAATTAAATTTTTGGATTCAAGACATACAAATAAGCTGGAAAGCATGATTTCTTCCAATATTTTTGAGAGACAAGATAACAGACAGTTTGGACGGCAGTCTTATGCAACAGAGCAGTTTTTAGTTTTCGGAATGGAACAACCGCCGCGAGTTTCCATGATTCGGAAATATGATGATGGAAACTATTCGGTTATACAGATATAGTAATTTACGTTTCGTTGAATTCGACAATGTTTTCATTGTTTTATACAAAATACGATCCCAACATGGTGTTTTTTACCACTAGTAGCGTTTGAGAGTTTTACATAAATAACTATTGGAAAGTAGTCACTATTATGAAGTTCATCGCAAACGAACCACAAAATAAAAGGAAGGAATGATTGGGAAACACATGTTAAGTTAACAGAAAAAACTAAGTGATGGATTGAAAAGTGTCTTCCATCATCGAAAACATAAATGAATAAGTGAGTTTCCATTAGGATGTCACGAATTCTTGCTTCCAGAAGCCCAGCAGCACAGAACATTTTGTGTTCAGATTCTTTTCGACAGCTTTGGATTGCACACTTGAATTTCAACTGATGCGTCTGTAAGGGACGTTGAATTTAATACTCCTTGTTTTAAAAATGAGTTGCAATCAGCATTTACTTGCATCAATATACGAAGTAAGCGAGATTGGATTAAAAAAATCTTCACAATGGATTTCCTGAAGAAGTCAAAAGCGAGCGTTGAAATCTTTTATTAGAATTTGTAGTTCACTGAGATTGTTCATTTGTCTTATCAATTGAAGATTCAAAACTGCTGTTATTGAATTTGTTGTCCTTGATTGCCTGGAATACTTTTGATGAAGTTGTAACTGGAGAGAGAAGAATTGTGTTCTAAGGATGATAGTTTGATGAGTGTCTTTATTTAGCTGAAGGGTTTGAGGAACTGGTGTGGAAAGCAGCCGCCTCTTTGGTTTTGAATTTATTTAGTTGATTGGTATTTGATACTCTTAAGGTTATTTGGGTTGGTTCTTTCAGCGATGCTGTTCAGTGTGTTTGCGCTTCAAGTTTATTGCTTTTCTTGTGAGAATTGTGGCCCCATTGCAGCAAGCTACCCATTTTGCCAAAATGCAAAAGATTTAGTTCTTTATATATACCGCGAGCGTACCTCGTGCTACAGTAGATTTCAGTTCTGATTTTTAATATTTCCAGCATTTGTAAATATCGAGGCAAGTCTTCGTTTAAGAAGGCACGAGAAGATTGGTCAGGATTGCGTGGAGGTAGTCCGCAGTTAGCACATGTTAAATCGCTTTTACATCTTTTTATTGTGTGTTCAAGCCATTGACATTGAATCTTATAGGGTTTGGCATGTAATGCTCAACTTTATATTTATACCAAGCAAGATCTACAGTAGACGGCAGGCGGTAGCGATCAAATGTGAGAACTATTTTATCGTTAGGGGAGTGGGAATGTTCTCCAGAATTGGGTTTGGTGAATTTAAAAGCGTCTATGATATCTTAGCACTTCATGGCGGAAATAACTCCAGCTTCAGGAACATTCTTTGGACATATATGCAGCCTTTTACCGAGATTAACGGGTATATGGGATTGGACTCAAAGGCATTTAGCCTTTGAAATTTTACCTGCAGCGCAAGAAGTCGAGGTAAAAACTAGTAAACTTCCGCCATATAGAAGAGAAATAGACTCAATTTGTGATGAAATACCGTCTAAACCTTTTTTAGGTGCAAAACAACTTAGTTCGAACATTAAATTGTCTTTAGATATAATAACGATAAATTTTTTGGTCATTGAATGAGCGTAATAGTGGAAAATCGGTCAACTTTTCAGTTTTTTTTTAGAAACAGGATTTAGATCCGATGAAATCAAAATTTTGGTAGGGTTCTCATCTGTTGGCCCCGCCACTATAAAAAATGTTATTTACCACTAACTATTAAAGTATTGAAGACATTCCTACTGATGAAAATTTCAGTTGTCAATTTGTCCAATTTTTTTCGTTTTTGTTGATTGAAAAGTAGAGAACAGTAAGTATCATATGTGTAAGTATCATATATACACATGATGATGCAATAGAGACTTCTTAAGTCACCAAGGGTGCGTAAAACTTTTCTCTTCTCCTTTGCTTCTTGGAAGTGCAGGACAAGTTCATGTAAGGGCCTCAAAACCCGTCTTAAAATGCGTTTTATCTTCCATTCTCGGGTATCGTACATTGTGTATAATTTCCATTTCGCACTTTTCAGTTCGGCTGCAATTGTTGAACAATCTTCAGCTCCAGTAATATGCAAATTTTCGAATACTCCGAGCTGTCTATTTAAAAGCAATGCAATCAGTTCGTTTAGGAAGAGATTAGAAATCTAAACGCAAGCCATCTTCTTGTTCCCTTCTACAAGCTGGTCTAGGAAAAAATTTGGTGGGTGCCACAATGTAGGTTTTCTGCACTATTCTCACATGCTATTGGCTTTTCTCCCTTCTGTTCCGATTGCCCTTTCAGTAATTTAAAGGGAATCCGGTCAGCTTAGGCTTAGTTATAATAGACGAGTAAGTCACACTATCGTCTGCCGCTACAAATCTTGATGTGTTGTTGCCGCGGCCAGTCTGCTGAGCCACTGCTTTCTAAAGCTTTATGCTTATTGCTTCTCTCAAAAGTTTTTGCAAAATGAACGCTTAAAGAGCTTGAAACCTTGATATTAAATGGTCTGGATGATTGTTCTAAAGACCTTCGGAATCGAAAAACCTTTCGATTAAAAAACTGAAAGAAAAAGAAAGGAAAAAGAAGAAGCAAATATTTTTCGCACGCGCTTTAAAGAAAAACAATAACATAGGAAGACGTCAACCTGACCAGAACAACTGCTGACATTCATTAACTTCGATTACGACACAGCTCTGTGTTTACGGAGAAAACCTTTGATAGTTTTCGCATGACTTTAGCCGATTTAAACGATTTACGTCACAGTGTTTTCAACTTTTGAAAACTTGTTATTGCGCTTCGTTTATTATCTGCCATGTACGCCATAAATACTTGTGTCATTATACAATAACAAAAGCCAACAGCATCAATAACAACTTGTTAAAAATGTCCTTCTGAAGGTTCTGGTGAAGAATGGCGATGTATAAGAATTTATTTTCATGCTTTTTTCTACTTGTTATTTATACCAATCTCTGGAACAAAACGACATTTAATCTGCTTAAGAGTCGACTACTCTCTCTCACTATCACTCTTCTCAAAGTTTTCGTTTTGACCACAACGGAGGAACAATAAAAATGCACAGAAAATTGCTGATATAAAATCAAAACAACAGTAGCAACACAAAATAACAACTTTACGACAAGCACAAATTGTTGCGATGTAAACATCCCGTAGCACCCTATAGCCACTATTGAAGACAACAAAGGTCCTAGATTGACGTCAGAAAAATCGCGAATGACCCAGGATTTTTCATTACTTACTTTACGTGCTAAGACTCTATGGCGTTTTGCTAGATATTCCCAAGTTTTTTTAAAATGGTGCTCGGGAAAAACGATTGCTTTAAGGCAAGTCCTTTGTGTTACGGATTAATCTTTATAATGAGATTGTAAAAGACCGCGCAAAGAGTTTTCGGCGTACTGGGTCAAGATGAAATAAGATGCAAGATTCTATATCAATTGTCTTTCGTGTATTAAGCAATATATCAAGCCTTGCTTTCAGACAATCTTTTCAGTTATTCGGCAACTTGGTTGTCAAAGATGTCAGCGTCTAGGCAACAATCCTAAGCTAGGTACCTTCACCTTAGTAATATTTATTCCTATTACCTTCTGAAAATTAAAAGAAATCTCACAACACACCTAATTTATTCTCGGCCACAATACAACGTTCGCCTAATGAACATTAATAATGAATGCATAAAATAAAAGAGCTCTAGGTTTTAAACCCATTTTCTTCATGATTGCTTAGTGTCCTAAACGATTACAATAAATCTGCAATTTTCGGAAAACGAAATCAATAACGGAGCAGGACAGCACTGTAATCACAGGTAGATTTCCAGGATCAAAATTGCATTAATGAGCATAATGAAAAACTGTGGGGCTCATGCAGAACATTTTTAATTCTAACCATCAAGTGTACTCTGCTTTTCGGTTAACAACGTTCTTCTTGGAAGTGGTTTTATACTGAAAGTCATCACCTGTTAAATAATTTGCTAAAGTTGATGAGTTCTGTGTACGGTGTTAGAACTATAGAAAGTATTATTTAATTATATTACAAGATAATAACAAAGGAAGGCGAGAAAACAAACCAGTTTTTGTGAGTGTGTCTTAAATGTTCTTATAGAGCATAGCATTTTCAATGACATAAGCGGTAAGAAGCAAAGAAAAAAAGAAAGTAAAAGAAAATGCAAAACAACAACAAATTCGACATGAAGAAATGAAAATTGCACTTAAGAAAATGAATTGCATACAAATGAAAATGACAATCAGGCAACAAAAAAAGTACAAACACACAAACATTCATAAACTTAAACACTGCTGTTTATGTAAAGCAACCAACCTTACATGCAGCTTAAAATGAGAAATACAAGTTGCAACGGGAAGAGAAACCATCTTCGTCATCACCGCCATCAACCAAACAACAATTTCATCAGTGGAAAAATAACTACTACAATAACAACAATACTAGCAGGATAAGAGCATAACTGCGCACAGTAGAACAAAGAAAAAGAAAAATTTATCAAATTTAGTTAAAAATATATAAGCACGCATATACATATATGTTCGTTTGCACTTAAAAAGACACCCTCGAGATAGATACTCATGCCCAAGCAATGCAGAGACATCCTACAACAGCTTTGTCGACAGTGATGCTTATGGTACGAAAACAAAAATTATCAATTTGTTCTTCTTTTTTTCTTGCATTGCTTAAAGCGGTTGAAAATTTTGTCGCTTTGATATACTTCTGATGTACTAGGTCTTGGGATGAAGTGAATTTTTATACTAAGAAAAATCTTGAGTTGTTATGGCGATTACTTTGGACTTCGGACGGAAACAAAAAATTAAGAATAAACGGACATGTATTAAAAGCGTTGTAATATTTTTATGCTTTACATAATAGATGCGCTTATTAGTCACAGCGAAGCAAGTAGGAAATGGTTTGTGGCGCATCTTATTTACACACAATCTCGACCAAACACCTTAAAATTGCAGGATGTTTTCTCAATTCAGCTCTGCATAGTGCTCGCATAGAAGTTTGTCTCAAGTATTCCGCTAGTGGCAATTCTATAAATTGAATTCTTGAACAATGGAGTGTGGAATCCAAATTATGCGTGGATTGTGACGGTCGCACTTAAAAGAACAGCACGCGATATACAGTACATCGAGGCTAAGGATAGAGAGCAAAAGAGCAAAAGAAACAGCGAATTTTAAAAAAAAGGGAAGAAAATCTTATATATGGATGAAATTTAGTACACATGTAATAATAGGCTTGAAAGGGCTCTACTCAATGCAAGCCTACCAAGTTAGATTAATGAAATTCGTTCTTTCGAATGTTTATGTTCTTCTGCCATTTCTATTTACGTTGATGATAATTTTTATTTGTAATTACTATCGTAATATTTTATTCATTTGGAAAAGGTATGCAATCATGGTCCCTTACTCTTTCCCAACCAATGATATATTACCTGCAATTGACGAAGGCAACGAAAGCAATTGGCTCTCAATAAATTGCCGATGTGTTTTGAAATTAATGCATCAAAGAAGAGAAAGACCTGAAAAATCCAAACCCTCACCTAAATTAAAGGGTGAGGTTAACAGACGCTCTGATCTTGATCTATACGGTTCACTAATAGATTGCCTGCTGAACTGCGATCGATTGAATGAAAGAATATATCCTCTTGTTATATGTGTTGATCGGATTCACGTCCGAATTGCTCCTGTTCTCTTTCTTTATTATATCTGTTATTAAACAGATACGCCAAACTAAAATCACATAATTAAATTTATTTTATTTAGGCAAAGGCAAATTTCTAAAATTATCAGAAGATTACTGAATAACGAAAGAGTGGGGACGCTTGCGAAGCTTTCATGAAGCAGAGTTTAATCCTGAAATCATATAAAGCACGCGTAACCACGTACGCACATATGTACATCTTCCTCATACTAAATTAATATCGATTTATTACCGCTTGGCCTATGAAATCGAGCAAGTTCTGTTAGTTCGTGGAAATACGTAGCTTCAATGTGTTTCATTTTCCCGTCATTGACTTCAACTTATGAAAATCATCTTAACTTTAAGCGGGTTTTCGTTATTCGGATGAGTGTAAGAACACTTTTTAAGGGTTCTTTCATCTTTTTTATGCAATGTTTATTAAAAAAAGTGGGGACGAAAATCTTTTTTATTTTTAAGCCATTTGTAAGAAAAGATTCCGAAAAGTTACTAAAATAATGTAAGCACCTTATGTTGTGTGAAAATCGCAAAAATCCTTTCGCTTGCGCTTTGGAGTTTTATTTCTCCTCATCTATATTGAATTTTTCTTTCTTTCTAAACTGTATCTTTATTCTCTGGTTTTTTTTTTTTTTGATATTGAATACTTTTACTTTGCACAAAATCCTATTGTAATTTATATTGTAGTTCATACACAAAGTGAATGCCTGACTGACTTACTTGCCGATAGACTACTTCACTAAAATACTGTTCGCACCTTAATGTTTTCCATGAATATTCTAAAGTAAGTGGCAAGCTAAGAAAAATGTTTTTAAATTTCTTTAAAAAATACTCGTGTGTTTCGAAGAAAAGATGATGCAATTAACATTTGCATCGCAGTCAGCTAATTTTAATCTTAAAAATATAAATGTGAAAATTTGTAATCGAGTTCAAGTTAAGAAAGAAAAAAGTACAGTTTTACATAAATTTTATATTCTGAAATTCGCTGATAATTTTTCGAGCGAAACAATGTATATAAACACTAGGAGCCGAAAGAAGCAAATCGCTTTCCACCATTGAACGGTTTTAGCACAATCACAATGCTTATATATTTCTGCTTAGTGCATCTTTTTGTAATAAATTTCCCCTTAGCAGCCGAGTGTCATAAGGATGAAAATAAGTTAGAGTTGTCGTGCCAAACTAATATGAAGCCTCTTGTACAACGCAATTACGCCATGTATATAATAGTAAACATTTTTCTATTTGAACAGAAGACTAAGGTAGGTGTTTATGTATTTACATCAGAATGTGTCTGTATTTACATCGTATGTACGTAGATGACAGTGCTTTAAGACTTCAGTCTTAGAATTTATTCTCTGGCTAAATTTATAATAATAATAAATAATTTTGTTCTAAGTTTCTACTTCTGGAATAAATATTGTAACTTGTGTTTTCTTTTTTCTCAAAAAGGCCCCCCACTCTGTGCTCTTATTGAAATGCACTAAACGGTGCAAAATGAATTTCATCCCATTCATTGCTATGTGACTATAGATATAAGCTTGGGGCTTTTAAGACTTCAATCTTTGAAAACTCGGTTTTTTCTAAAATTTACGCCATAAACTAATACACATATATTAATATACATTTTTTCCAAATTAGTAACCGCTAGGCACTTAGTTTCCCATTTTACGTTCGTAATTTTTCCTTGTGGCGGCGGCCATTTGCGTTTGTTTTTTTACGTTGCCTTGTCATCGTAACTAAAGAAGTTTAAACAGAACCGACAATCGGAAGCAACCTTTGCATAGCTTTTTTTTTTATTCGTCAAATCTATTTCATCGTTTCTGAATGCAACTAGAGTACTTTGCAGTTTACTTCTTTATCTGTGACAATTTTCATTGTTCGCCTTCTATTTGAGTGAAATTTCCTCTTGGCGATTATTTATATAAAAATTAATAAATATGTATAGGAAAAATAGTTTTCGTATAAAAACAAGGTAAGTATGACCAGCAAAATCTATATTCTTATATATGCTGATAAATTTAGGCAAGCAAAAGAGAGTACATGATAACCGTTTGCGAAATCAAAAAATTCATTAGTATTTTGTTATTTATGTCGATTCAACACTGTCCTAGTGCGCGTTCCTGTTCCCACAAAAAATCATTTTATGAACCAATAAGGAACGCTATCTCGACGAATCGGTTTGAAGCCATAAAAAGAATGTTACACCTCGATAACAATGAAAAACATCTTCCGAAAGATCATCCAAACCACGATCGCTTACACAAGATTAAACCTCTAATATGCGTTTTCATCTATTGCTATAGATCAACATCTCTCAATGTTTTATGTAGTCTCAATGAATACGCATGCCGTTTCGGTATGTGAAATGGACTAGCAGATAAGCCAGATTTGAAAGTCGCCAATAATGTCGCCTTACAATTAGGCGGGGTGATAAGAAGTGTGAGGAGCAATATAGTGCCTTCCGAAAACTTTTACACGTCACTGCCCTTGGAATACTACCTGTCGAAATAACGGATCCTTCGTATCGAAACTGTATAATGCAATAGATTGTCTAATCGGAGACTCGCGGACAAGAATGACTAATGAAGGCGACGATTCCTTGGGGAAACTATAAGGAAAGAATTTATCACCGTGATGATGTTGACCTTCAACGACGGCGTGGAAAGACAAGAAAATTGTCGACATGATAAGAGACCAAAGCAAAAGATCGATATATCTTGTTCAAAAATAGTGCAAGAGTCTAACATGCACATGGGAGGAGTGGATTTGATGGATAGCTACTTAGGTCACTATCCTATAAGATTTAAAAGCCGTAAATGCCACTTTCGCCTATTCTATCATCTATTGGATCTTTTCGCAAAAAATTCGTGGTTACTTATCAAAAAAAACTCCATTGCAAAGAATATTCTAAACAAACAACTACTGAATTTTAGCCAGTTCCGCAGTGATTTGGCGGATGCTCTTTCCTATGCGCCATCTCAGCCTTTATACGTACGAAAAGATGACGCTGGCCACTGGCCTATACTTTCAAACAGGTTAAGATGTAAAATTTTACTCTGTAAGGGCATGACAGAGAAGTGTTATTTATGTATGAAGTATGTAAGTAATAAATTTGTAGATTTCTCGGAACCTTTTCCCAGTTGATTTTATATTTTTATTATACAAATTCACTGCTTTGCTGCATTATAACCAGTACAGTATCGTTGACTCAAATTTCTCAAATTTCACAAAGTTCGTACTTAAATTGGGCAACTGTCTTCCAATCATCGTAGAGAATGCCGAAATGCGGCAGTTCCTTTAAAGTTGGACACCAGACTACGCTCCTCAGTATAGGTCTCAATGATATTCCAATGAAGACGTAGGCTATTATTTAAATGATGCTTTGGCCGTCGAACTTTTAAACATTAATATACTCAAAGCTACAATGGGTTATGAACCCTTTTTAACTGACAGTTTCAATGTTGAAACTTTTGAAATCAATTTGGAGGAGTTAATAAAGTGAAGAATTATATAAATAACACTTTAAAATACGTTTTATTTTAGTTTTCTGATAGCTGCGTCAAACCTATAAAAATTACAAACTGAATTTTGGTCATTTTCCTTAAACTCTTGATTGCAAAAAGAACTACGTGCTTAATTTTAGCAAAAAAAAAAAAAAAAAAATAACGGTAAGAAATAAGAGGAGAAACATAAGAAATATTTTACAAATAATTGTTCTAAAAACATCATATTTTTTCAGAGGTCAAAAATATCCAAAATGGAATCAGCCTACTGTAAATGTATTTTTTGAAACAAGGCAGTGTAAAATTTGCTGGACCATTACTGCCCGGAACGTCGTCGCTGCAACAGAAAGCAGTGAAGTCGAAGACGAAGCACCAAAAAGTTTGCACATCAACTTCCTGACTATATTTAACGAAACAACCAAGCAATGTCATTATTATTATCAACATGCAGCGGTTGGTAAAAACGCAATATACGCGAAGCCATACGCCAGGGCAGTTTTGCGATCTCTGTCAAACATTTTTTACCACGACTGGAATCCGTCATAAGGAACAATGCACCAACGTCAAAAATGTATTTCCACCAACAGGAACAACAACCAGGTTTGAAAATACGGAGAAGAAGTTACGCCGCCAATCATTATGTATGCTGTTATAGAGACTGTCCTTAAGCCCGTACAACTTAACAAGAGCGAGTAAAACATGTTTATAATGAAGAGTGTAATGAACAGTATACTTTTGTTGGTAAGTAAATTATAAATTTTTATTTTTTTTTATATGTATTATTTTTATTATTATAAATTTAGCAGGAAAATAAGTTCTAAGGCTTAAGTTTGAAATCACTAGCATCTAATGCTTTCGGCTTTATTAAAAACTCTACCGCACTTGAGATTTGAACCGACGACCATTGAGTTGGTCGAGACTCTTGACTACTCGGCCACTCAGGCGGATATTTTTTTCTATATATATTTTCTATATTATCTATGTTTTCTATATATTCTATAGTTTCTATATTTAAGTGACTACTAATTCGATTTATTTATTTTTTTCTTTTTGTTAGGGGAAACCCGTATTTCCGAGCTGATTTCCTTGCTCGTGTGCAGCATAAAGTGGATGCGCTGTATCAGTTTTACTCGAAGAATTCCGCTAGCCCTCAGAATCTATCTCAATACGAACAATCAACAAATATGCAAAAGACCAAATGCTACGCGTGCGGCAAAGGAAGTAGAAATAAGTATTTTAGTTATTTTACCGGGGAGTTTGTTGGGTTCATCCACGGGGAATATACAAAAGCTTTTCAATTTCAGCTTCTCTACTTTCCAATTATTTTTCATAATTAGAGTCAGTACGATATTCACTTATTTACTACGCAATTAAGGTCTAATTTGTCAGTTATACCGTGCAAGAAGGAGTTGTACATATTAATTACTAAGAGAGTAAAGAAGTGGAATAAGATAAAATACTTAATGAAATTTGTGGGTCAAATATAGTTTTAAGCTCCAGTTTAGAAAAATTGGCTAAGTATTTGCAGCCCGGCCAAATTAAAGTTTTAAGAAAGCTTTTAAGAAACCGCAAGGGCGTGTTTCCGTACCATTGTATAACCGACATCAACAAGCTTGATGATCCAATTTTGTCAAACCGCGGATGCTTTTATAATTATTTGTCTGATTGCGAATGTAGTGAGGCTGACTACAATTTTGCTCAAAGAGTATGAGGAGCATTCAAATGTTTAAAGATTATATCATTCTATATAAATTAGAACCACTCAATTATGTTACAGCACCATCTCTCGTGTTGAAACACACTAAAGTTGAAATGGACCAAATTGACGATCCTGAAATTCATACGTTTTTAAAACCTAGTGTTAGAGGTGGTATTACCCAGGGCACCCAAAGGTTGCCCGAGTCAAACAATAACATTGGTCAAAATTATGACGAAAGCAAGTATAAAAAGTTTTTGTCCTACATGGATGCAAACAATTTATATAGCTGGGATATGCCCAAGAAAGTTCGCAATGAAAACTTCCCATTTTTAGGCGAAACTCAAGTAAAAGATTTTGACATACTCCATTGATAGTGATGAAAGTAGTGGTTACATTTTCGAAGTTGACATAGATTATCTGTCTGCCATTTCACGGAAAACACCGCTAACTTCCTTTCAGTGCAGATAACAAAATTCTTCCTACTGGAAGGTGTAAAAAACTCATAGCAGATTTAACCTATAAAATGAATTATAAGATTCATTTAAAAAAACTGTTTCTCTGCTTGCAACAAGGTTTTCGATTGAAATGTATCCATAGAATACCAAAATTTCATCAAAGCCGTCGTCAGACCCCTATATTAGTGTAAACACCAACAGAACAAAGGTTGCCGAAAATGAGTTCGAGAAGAATTTTTGTAAAATGATGAATAAGGCTGTTTATATGTAAAAGCATTGAAAATATTGAATAGCGTCGGGATATTCGCTTAGTTATTAATTATGAAAACCGAAGACATTCTGAAGGCTATAGAGTTCTCAAAGCGAAGCCCAACTTGAAGCGTATTGATAAATTGGATTAAGTAAAATGGAAGAATTGTATAATAAACCGATATATGTGGAGCAAAGAATAAAGTCAGTATATATGGATAAAAATTTAGTAATAATAGAATCTAAAGATAATATATATGACGTTATTAAAAGTAGTCCTCATAAGTTTGCCAAATACGATTATCCCCCCGGCAATATATATAATATCATTCCTAATTACAAAAAAGTATTAAGTTTGATGGAAGATGAGAACGCTGCGAGAGTTATGACACAGTTTGCGGGTTTCAAAGCCAAAGCGCCCACATAGTTAATGATAGTAATAATAAAGAACAAGAAGTCAAAAAATTGAAGAGGTAAAAAGATGTGTAACTGATGAACTAAAATACACTAATTACAGACACTGGATTATAAATAGAAAGTATTTTTATGGTGAACGGAGTAAAGTAGATCTTACAGAGATCTGCCCAAAAATTGCGATTCGATTATTTAGATGATAAGCGATGTACTTTTGGTGATAGGATTTCCACACTAAATATTTTTTTATTAAATTATAAAATAAGTAATCAAACTACATAACCAACAGCTTGTAAATAATGGGTATACATAAATAAATGTAAAAAAAGTTAATAAGGAATTAAAATTTTTGGATTTTTTTTAATTTAGATTTTAATATTAATCTTTGATCTTATACGTTTTTATTGAAGTAATTGAGTTTTGTTAACCCATGAATTATGTGTTTCATCAAACCCCAGCCATTTCACAACAACATTTCCTCCCTTCTTCTCCAATATCTCTTCCACTAAATACACATTCGCCTTATAATTCTTAAAAATGTAAGTAAGAGGATTAATAATTCTTTTTTTTTTTCACTAATCTGCAATATTTCGGCGGTCCAGTTCGGCGCTTTCAAAAAATGTTCCTTTAAATTTGCTATTTCCAACATAATCTCCTACTTTGAACTTTTGTTTTGGGAAAATTATATAAAATTTGTAATATTTGCTTTTCGAAGTTAATCTCCGCGTCTCAGCATCAAGTTTTTATGCTCTCAGGTTCTATAAACTCAAATTGATCCAATCTTGGCTGTGTATTCATTACATACCATTAAATGAATGCATTGGTCACGGGTAAAACCAATGATATTATATTTATTATCATGTAGCCATAAGACTGGTTGAAAATTTCTTGAAGGTGAAAAAGCTCATTTAATTTTAGTTTTTAACTTAATGAGATACTCCAAACCAAATATTAAATTTAGCTTTTAATTTGATGAAATACTCCAAACCCATTGTCTCGATTGCTTTTTTTGTAAAGGCGGAGTTTTCAGAGCACTTTGCGATAAGTGATCCATTTATTGAGACGACACAAGTGAGTACTGAGTTGTTCAGAATATAAATCCCGAAATTGCATAAAATCAGCTGAGTATTTAGCAGTGACTCATGAACCTATGCCCAGCATAACTAAACCTACGTTCGCTCTTGTTGATTTCCAGTATTGTCATGGAAGCCAGAAACAAATTTTTGTAACAGAATTAGCCAGAGAAGATGTTTTTAGTCGTGTCTTGACATAGACAACACATAGACGGATCATTAGGCTAGTACGCGCCTGTACTACCCAATACTGTACCGCCGCACGGAGAGCGCTGGGAAGTACAGCATTGCAAGCCTAGGTAAGTAGAAGAGGACTTCTGTTTTGTGTTTTCCCGCTTCTTTTTGACCGATCCGCCGTTGAGATATGGTAAACACCAGAAAGTGAGATCCGTAATTATCCATTAGGGCCGCACATCGTAGGTGCGAAATCCGAGTAGAGATAGAGAATCCTCCGTGCCATCCGTGAGCAAGCGACGTTAGGATAGAATAGGCATTTTAAGTTTACGACTATATAAGTAGTTTTAAGTTTGGTTTTATGTCAATAAAGGAGTTTGCCAACCTGACCGTGAACTTACCGTCAGAGCAATCAGAACGGCTAACATCACCCGATATTTCCGCCGCTGAATTAGCCACCAGTTTCACTCAACAGACTATCAAACCACCAATAAATCAACATGATATGTTTGGGCTAAACCGACTCTATATGTCAACGATAAACCCAATTGGGGATGCCGCCAATAAATATACTAATAATTCTACTGTAAGTGGACCACTTAGTGCGACCCCTCATGTACCGAAGAGGAGTGTCGTGGGGTCATCATCATAGCTAAATAAAAGTGCTGTAGATAATAGATTGTCCATAGAAATTGTCCATAAATGGAGACTTAATTATACAGGTTCTCGAGATCCACTACAATTGATTGAAAGAGTAGAAGATTTATCCGAGGCCTATGGGATTGATCGGAATATTTGATAGTGATCATGCTACAAAGTACAGCACTAGCATGGTTCAGGAATAATAATTACCAATGGATCGAATGGGACGTTTTCAAGAGGGACTTTTTACGCTTCTTCTTGCAACGATATTTCCAAAATCTCGAAGACGAAATCCGGAAACAGACGCCTAAGTGCCGTGAAAAGTTGAAGGACTTGGCACTGGCGTTGAAACCATTAACGAGGCATGTGGGGTACAACGAGCAACAGAAGTTGGAAAGAATTTATAGCAATCCTCCACCAGAATACCTGCGGTATATCCGAAGAAGAGACTTTCGGAACCAAGATGAGTTGTTAGAGATGGTTGACCGTTTGGAAAGTATCCCTGCGGGAGATGCAGCTCACGGGAAACTAACCACGCTATCAAAAGCTAGCAGAGCCACGATACCCGACAAGACGGTCCCAACGAGAACAACACTGTATGATGGGACAAGATTAACGGCTAGAGAAGATGGTGCTGGCGATGTGGCCAAAGGGGTCATTACCGCCAGGATTGCCGTAATACTCCAACTCCTGTTTTTCATAGTTGCGGTGGACAGGGGGTTACGACCAGAGAATGCTGTCAACGTGAACAGCGTGCTCAAGGACCCTTAATACCGGTCAACAAAATGTATCCAGATCAGGGAAACGGCCGAGGAACCAAACGCAGGCGGGGTGTTATGGGTACGGACAACAACGCCCCTCTCCAATAAGAAATGTTGAAGGTGCAACCAACAGTTTTATCACCGAAGGGTTCGCGGAAAAAATTCAAGAAGGATATCGTAGAATGTCACACAAGGTCAACATACACCTGGCCGATGGGATGAAAATTGCCGCAGATAGTTCTTTCCTCTGTTCTGTGCAGTTTGAGAGCCTTACCACGCTGCTGAAATTAACCGTCATGCCGAAGTCAACTGAAGAGATAATCTTAGGCTACAACTTTCTACAAGCGTTTGAGATAATTAAATACCAACGTACCAAGTGGCCGGTTCTAACCTGCCCCAATTTTACGCAAATGTTCTACTTGCAAACAGCGAGTGATATTGAATTTGGCGCCGCACTAGCGCAGGAAATCGATGAAAAATACCGCCGTATCTGACGTCACTGAGTTCACACCAGCTTACCTATCGCATGACAGGAGCTCAGGTTACCAAATGCTTTATGCGATGAAGGCACGTTACACGATGGAAATTCACCGAAATCACCGAAAGCACGAGCCGATAAGTTGTAAGGCGTCATAAATATCGTACATCAGAACATGTAGTCAAGAACAAAAACGACATTATAATCTAAGACAGAGAAAATGGAAAACCTGATTGAGAGAAGAAGTGATGGAAAAACGTCATCCGTTGTGAAAAGCCGTCAACCAATTTGCCATTATGTTAGCGCCACGTTATGTGGGACAGCACATCGTACCCGGTCATATTTCTCCGGTGATTGTCACTCGAAAGCTCGAGAGCTTTCTCTGGGAGAAGGAGATCCACTTTCGACCATTCATATGGATACCTGGCGCCGGCGACGATCTATTTATGTGCAATAAGTAGGAGTGGTGACAGCCTCCTACCTGGATGGATTGTCCGAGCGCCCACAGCCAGAAAAGAGCCTCGTGATTAAGGAGATACCAGGCGCTACGCTTCACTCGCCGAAGAGGCAGCAATCGGGGCACACCATCAGCACCAACACCGAGTGGCCAGACGTGGATATCGAAGGAAACGAAGAGGCAGCCGCGGCACCCACGCCGTAGAGAAACCTCGCCAGACACGGATGGATCGCACGACGTAAAAAGGCGACATCACAAATGAAGGCGCATCGAGCAGCCAAGGTGGTGCAGCCAGTAAAATGGCTCGAGGGCGGGGAAGAGCGCAAGATACTCGATGCGCCAATCGAACTCCGTAGAGCTGCTTGTGGGCAACACGGACAAAGCGCATCGCGAAAGACCCCGCCGGCTGGAAAGGAAAATGTTGTTCAAAAGGGAATGGTACCAACTGATCACGATGCGTGACGAGGAGCGCTACATTCTCCGTCTAACAAGCAAACCACCGGCTCGTTACTGTCCAAGAGACGACAACCGAGGCCATCAAGGCCAAGAAGTAAGGTCAAGCTCATTCCGACCAGCAAAACAAGTGACGTCAACCAACTGACGTGTGTACGCGTTAGAACAATTGCCGTGCGACGTTCGACGAGGGTCGAACAGCATGTGTGCGACATGCAGCTAGGCCAGGACCCCTCCGAGAGACGCCTGAAGAGGCCTGTCAGAACCTGAAACTCGGTGTGGGATAGAGATGCAGATGAGTGCAGATGAGACTACAATATGGAACCAGTCAACGCAGTGCGCGTGGACATTTTGTTCTCAGTGGGTGGAGGAGGCTTATGCCTACTTCTTTCGTTTACTAAAACAAACGTCGCCCTAGGAGAAAAAGTGAGCAAGGCTCAAACCGAATTTATACAGCCATAGCAATGCAGAGAAACGTGAAAACGGGTTTCCGTTATACTACTATAACAGAAAGAGGCGAAGCCTTAGCCAAGACTTAAAAGCACCATGAAACTACATCTACACCCCTCAAAGCCATCAAGTTTAAAATTATTGTTTTTTTTATGTGTGAGTGCGATTAAAGCTGTAAATACTGGAAAATCTATTCTCAATGATTTCGGTCGCAAACCACTTAGAAACTAAGTAAAAAAAAAAAAAAGCGGTCAACAAGATATTATCTAAATTTCAAATTTGTGGAAAAGGTAGTATAAGGCGTAGCGAACGGAAAATAGTTAGCTACAAAAGAAATCTAAAACGAAACGTACGAAAAAATTCAATCTACGCAAGAAAGTAAAGGATATACTTGCCTAGGAACTATGAGTACTCATATAAAATGCGCGAAAGGCAAACTGGATTTATTTGCACCTCATCCAACACAAAGCAGCATTCTAAATACAAAAGAAGTCTCATATAATTCTGTTCAATCCTTAGACAATTCTAACTCCACAGAATTTCTGCGTCTTGGTAATGGAGATACATATCGAGATCTCTGCAGCGTTTATTAAAAGTTGCTTGTTCAATTGAATTCTGATGTTAATGGCGATAAGTGTAGGGTTGTTAATACTCTTCTACATTCAATGTTTCAAAGCGTCTCCGTGTACTTAAATAAGGTTCCGGTTTCGCAAAGTGACAAGAATTATCACTACAGCTCATACATACAAACTCTACTTAATTGTGGCACTGATGCTGGTCGAGCACATGTATCATGTTCTGGATAGTATCCAGACTACTACAACGGTGAAGTCTTTCATGATGGTAAAAAAAAATTAACTGAGCTGTTTGTTAAGAGTAATACAGTTGTAATGTTTGGAAAGGTGCATGAAGATATATTTAATCAAACTAAAGAATTACTAAATAACGTTGATTTGCGCATTATATTTAATTTGGAAAGGTCATCATTTTACTTAATCGAAGGTGCTGATAAGGAAACGCAGCTTAAAATATTGGAAGCAAAATTATTTATGAATCAGATAACTATTACTCCTGGAATACTGGTTGCTCATCATAAAATATTACAAACAAAAGCAGCTTTATATAAATTTAGCAAAGTAGATATTAAGGCATATGTTGTGTATCCTGGAAATCATACTCTATCATTAGATAATATCGTCATAGGACAACTCCCAACATTTTTACTTTTTGGTATGGTTTACAATAGCGCTTATTCAGGCGATCGAGCAATGGATGCCTTCAAGTTCGAGTATTTTTATTTACAAAGGTTTAAGTTGTCAGTCAATGGTGTTCAAATGCCCGCTCAACCACTCGAATTCGATTATTCAGCAGCGAAACTAAGATCAACCAAAGCTTATAGCTTGCTATTGAAATCAGCCGGATTCAATCAGACAAATCATGGTCGTCATATAAACTAGAAACTTTTGGATAATAACTGTTTTATACTAGCGTTTAATCTCTCCGCTAATCATTGTAATAACGATTTGTGTTAACATTTTAAGGTAAGGAAATATACGCATTGAAGCCAAATTTGATCATCCGTTATCCTCAGTCGTATGCATAGTTTGCATAGTTTCCTTACAAACTATGTCAAATGAATTTTTAATAAAATAATAGGTAAGTTTTCAAATTAGGCACCAAATCCTTTTGAGTTTCATTTTGAATAAACCCAAAAGTTGGTGTTATAGACTTATTTTTTCCTCGAAATACAGCATCTTGGATACTACTTTCTTTCGAGTTTTTATACGGATATTTGGATGGAAATACTTGATTAAGGTGCTTTGAGTCTTTGAGCACAGTAAGTCTCCCTCAGGTGATGTCAAATAAAGGGCAAGTTTCTCTCCAAATTATGTTTCTTTTGCTTTATATTCAATTATTTTATAGATTGTACCAATTAATAACTCGTCAACCTTTGTATGGCCTTGTCCTGATGTTATGCAGGCGTCAAAATTAAAAAAAAAAACATGAAATTTTTAGAATAGTTGTTTGAGAAATATTTTTTATGTTTCTTATTTCTCACCATGTCTTTTTTTTCTGCTAATATTGAGAAAGTGGTTCTTTTTACAATCAAGAGTTTAAAGAAAATGACCAAAATTCAGTTTGTAATATATTTTTATAGGTTAGACGCACCTATCAGAAAAATTAAATAAAAGATATTTTTAATTGTTATTTATATTTCTTTACTTTATTAACTCCTCCAAATTGATTTCAAAAGTTTCAACCCATTGTAACTTTGAGTATATTAATGTTTAAAAGTTCGACGGCGAAAGCATCATTTAAATAATAGCTTACGTCTTCATTGGAATATCATTGAGACCTGAGGAGCGTAGTCTGGTGTCCAACTTTAAAGGAACTGCCGCATTTCGGCATTCTCTACGATGATTGGAAGGCAGTTGCCCAATTTAAGTACGAACTTTGTGAAATTTGAGAAATTTGAGTCGACGATACTGTACTGGTTATAATGCACCATAACAGTGATTTTGTTTTCGCTTTCAGTAGGGTATTTATACGAATGGTGTTGCTAATAATAAGAATATAAAATGAGAAAAGATAATTAAACATTTGAGTGTTTGGAAATGCGATATGGTGAAATAGTCGCACTACCCGGAGTGCACTTTATTATTCTTCTTGGAAATTTGTGTATGCACGTTCATTATTAGCATCATAAATACTTGATGTCTTTGAAAGAATCCTTTTCTCGTTTATTCGTTAGGTTGTACATAATAAAGAAAGGATTGAACGAAAGACAATTTTTTGAACGTAACGGGGAAGTGTGTAATTGCAAAAATACCCATGTGGTGTTATTATTTGGTTCGTACTTTCTTATGATCAATCCACTTTTCTCGGAAAATGGACTTGTATTTTGAATTGTTTGTAGGCACGGAGAATATGTGTTGTTATTTTAAGGAGAGCGGAAAGGGCAACCGTTACGCATGGGGGGAACGGTGGGTATGTGTCAATCATGTGGGTTGGCAGAACAGGTGCGTGTGTGTGTTTGTTTGGGTGAGGAGTCATCCGCTCGGGATATGCGCGTAACCGACGTTCCTTCGTATATATACTACTTTTCGGACAGGATAAAATTTTGACGGCCAAAAAGAAAACCAAAAAAAGTCTTTTCTGCCGCTTGAAAATCCCGCCGACATTCCCCCATATGTATCAAATTCGGAAATAGTGTAAATACGTCCCTTGTGTACCAGCTAATCGCGAGATAGAAGCTATTGACCTAAATTTTGGCTTGGTTGTTATTGAATATAGGGTAAATGCCTCAAATCACGCGCTTGCAGTGCAACGTGAATTGAGAATACCTCTGTTGTTTGTTGTTTTTTCTCATTACTTATAAATTAACAATAGACTTGCGACTAAAATTTCCACACATATTCTAGAAAAATAGAAAAATCATCCACGCTTTTTAAATGTTACAGAGTAGGGAAATTTAGTTTTTCGTTCTTTTTTACTTCTGTTAGGGTAAAAGATTCGAGTATAATATTGCTACTCGTCCTGTTTTATATTTTCTTATTTCCCTTTGCTTGACTACTGCAAAATGTTTCTAAATTGATGTAACATCCTAATAATTAAATTAAAACACAAATAATGCTCGGAAAAGTTGTTTTGTATACCCATAGAAAATACATACCGTATGGAACGAAAGTAAATATACATCTACATCTACAGCTATGTACTCTATTTAACCACCATCGAGCACAGTTGAGTTAAGTTAAGAGGATAATATGGTGGCGATGACGATAAATAAGTCGGAAATTTCTGTATATGGCGCGAGCAAGCTGTCACCCATGACATGACTATGAATGGCATTCTGAGCGTATTGCGTGACAGTCATTAAAACTTAATTAATTTTGTAATGAGTTTTTGAATGCTTTAAGATATATGCAAAAACGCATACATGATAAATACTTAGACGTACAGTTAAATATTGAAACAAACTAAAATACGCTGCGATAATTGCAGCAACAAGCAAAACAACAGCACCAACAACCGTAATTAATAACCAACATCACTAATAGCAATACATTTTTTTCAATACGTAAATAAGTGCTGAGTTAAGGATAATGGGTTTTTATTAAATGCGAATTCAATTAAGACTATTATTCTAGAAAAGCGCTTTGATTAGTTAAACAATTTTAATTTATTTGAAAACCAATATTAATTTTTTTAATTCTTACTTTAGAACATTTTATGGAATTTCTTTTATATATGAGCATAGTAAACAGCAGAGTTAAAGTTGTCATGTCCTAAACGTCGACTCAATCTATCGCATTCTCTCGCAGAACACAAAATTAAAAAAAAAAGAAAGCTAATCACATCTGTCATATTGAAAGCTATTTGCGATAGTAAATGACAAAGACTTTGAATTAGATGCTGTACGTGTTCCGAAAGTATCCGGCTGTAGTTTCGAGCGAGAAAATTGCAAGAATTAAAAAATAACCGATAAAGTATTGAAAAACATTGATGTCCACTACCTCTTTTATGTTCTTCCTCCTTAGACAGTTCTTCGTCAAATCTACTCTAGTTATATAGTTATGTATATATATATATATATATTTTCACTAAAAACGTTATGTGTAAACAAATAAATGAATGAGTAAATTGTTTTCGTTGTGATAAAACCTGTTTCAAGGGGAAGGAGTCGCCTGAAGTTGCGTCCGAGTCGGGTCACATCGCTGAGGCTAATGCCAAGATAAAAGCTGAAACCTTGGCATGACAAAAACTCAAGAAAAATTTACGAAAATCTCAATCGCTGATGTTTATTTATCAATATTTCTGTTTGTGGGCGCGATAATTAGTGATGATTCAGTTACACTGCTGCATTAATGAGGATGTAGCAGGATAAGTGGCAGACGAGATTTTTTCGTAAAGATCGGAGTTGGAAAATTACTTTCAACGACGTATATCGCTTTTGTTCAATTGTCCAATTGTCCATTATTTCGTACGAAGGCATTGCTTATACAAAAAAGGAGAAACCTAAATTAAGTTTTTATATAATTAACTCATGTCACGATTTAATCAGAAAAGTGTTGTCATATCGTTTCTAAAAGTACGAACTAAAGCGTTTTGGGTACGTTGGCGAACTTTAGTAAATTCGACCTGTTTTTTGTTTTCTCCTGCTATTTGAGTTTAATTTAAAAATTGAACGGTAAATATTGATAAAAGCTTTCCAGAAAAAGCATATGAACCTAAAAAGAAAGAGCGATTAGTTAAATTTTGACGCCATCTGTATTATTACTGCATGTGAATTTTTTCATGCTTTATTTTTATCATGCGACTTGTAACATTTTGTTCATGTGCATACATTTTTTTAGTGCGAAAAAAAAACACACACATCAAAAATGTAATTGAATATTAAAGTGAGTCACGGCTTAAGTGAATTTGTGGTGATGACAGTCACTTTAAAATAGGTGCCACTGATCGCACACATAATGTATGTGGAATACCGGCAAGCAACACCCCTTATGTTGGTTGCATAATCGGTTAAAGGGGTAAGCAGAAGAGCCTCTCTTTGAATTCCGTAGAGAAGTTTCTCCAACATAGTTCATGCATATATGCATATCTACAGTTATAAACTGCTATGATCAAAAAATAAAAATCAAATCAATTTCAACGCCTTCGAAATAATTCCGGACCGCTACGAAAGCCAAAGTTTTTCCAATCCTAGAAATAAACAAATAATCTTTCGAGTTGACTTTTATCGTCTCAATCAAGCTGCAACGTAGGAAACGTTTATGGTGCTAAATCACGCCAATGTCGTTGAGCTTTTTTCCTTAACATAGCTTTCACCTTTCATTAGTTCAATAAAACCTAAAATATTGGCGTTTGTTCAAAGCTTCCGTAAACTACCGACCTTGTATATATATGTAGACATGTATATGTATTCACATATTATACGATCTTCCACCAGGACAGGGCAAACCAACAAAAACTATTAGAAAAATTTTTCGATCCGTTTTGTTTTATACTTGAAATTGCATTTTAAAGTTTTCTTTTTTGTTTATTTATTCTATTTTTTATATAAATGCACACATAGTGTGTCGTGACTTAATGTTTTTTTCGTCCATGTTTGTATACAACGCTATCATCTTCCCCTAGCAATTCGTACGTCGACCGGCGGCGCCATCACCTGCGCTCTAAGTGTGCTTTGCTGCACGTGAATAGCCTTTGATTAAATTACATCTATATCCATGCATGTATGTGATGTTTTTTTGTGTTTCTTGTTTTGCTTTATAAAAATTGAACCGGAAAAATTTACTGGCGTAGCTGCCCTTTTAGTTTTAGTCTTCAGTCTTTATAGCCTTTTTCGTAGAAAGCGAGTCAAATAACTTTGCAAAATTGGTTACATTGTGCCCTTTTTTAAAAGGTCATCTATAAGTCTTTGCTGTTCCGCAACTATAAAGACAACGCAAAGTGAATTACGTCACTTCAGAGTATCATTTCGTAGCATTTGAATCTGTGCACAGAAATAAGCGATGCAAAGCCCATCTTTGTGCTGTCGCTGAAATTCCAGGAAATTCGTTAAAAGCTAAGGAAATGTGAATAATGCTTTGGGAATTGTGTTAAAAACAGTTACTTGCATCATGCGCCTATTTTTGAAGACAGATAACTGACTTTATGATTGTGCCCTAGACTTGCTCGCTTGCAGGTCACTTGCGCTCGTGTATATGGCTCCCACATCACAACAGTAATAATTTTTTAAGAGAGTTTATTTGTAGGCTAGCGGGGAATTGATAGATTCTCCAGGTCAAATGGAAAATTTCTCCTAATATTTCTCCGGATAATCTCGAAACCTAAACATATGAAGCGAACTTTCCTTATAATTTAATTGTGTTTAATAAAGAGTTGGTCACATCACGTTTATGAAGTGAATTCTGTGGTTTTTGTATATTTTTGCAATACCTGAGATTGTCCGCATATAAAATATTTGAACAATCTCAATATGTCTTTAAAATATATTTTAAATCCTTTTTCTTAGCATAAAATTAATTTAAGTAAATTCAATTTGTATTAAACTTAATAAAGAAGTCATAACGTAAATCGTTGACCCTAAGCATCGGCCCCGGACACCTTATTGATTTGCATTTTGTGCTTAACACTTATAACTCAATTTAACATAGATTACCATTGCTCCTACACGTCATCAACAAACGAGTACAAATGTTTATATATGTCGGGATATAAAAGCCAATTAACTTTGACTTTATGCGGAATACAGTACGGTTTAGAGATTTTCTGCTTGATAAACATTTGAAACAGACTTTTTCTTCTTTTTTCATTTTACTCGACTTTCCTGTTCAAGGTGCGTAAAAAACGATTCTTTGCATGTCTACGCACGGAAAGTTTACAAATCAATAAACCAATAAAGCGATTCGCCTATATCTACATATCTACATATATAGTCGGCAGAGGGGTCATCTTTATATGTAATTGTAAATGAAGCGTTTGCTATGTTTGTTAACGGAAACTTGAACTTTTTTTAAACGGAAATCCGTGCTTACCGAACTTTAGGTAAGCGTTGTCATTTAACAGAAAGGAAAAAACGTTGTGTGCATATATGCCCGTAGATGTATGGTAATTTTATCTACATAACATGTACGCACTACTTCCTCCGGCAAAAGTGTTAAACGGTGTTGTTGAGGTTATGTTTTCTGCGGTTGTAAGTTGTTGTCGTGTTGTAGGTCATGTTTTCCCTTTTTCTCTCTTCTTATTGTTGTTTTACGTTAGCTACGTGTTTGAGTACCAGGTAATAAGTTGTACGTATTTATATATCAGTATGTATACTTCTTATATGTATGCATGTATTTACATATATATACATGTGCAGCTATATTTTCATTTTCAAAGTGTTCGTTGCTCTGCATCTTCAGGTAATTGCTGTTCAAGCTATAGGCATATTTTGGCACCTTCATGCTAACTAACGTTCCAACTACACGCTCGCTCACTATGTTTCTTTAAAAAAGTACATGTGTATGCGCTTCATATGTTTATACTAAATTCTAAAACAGAAATTCTTAAACATTTGAACGCAAAGTATGAAAAAATTGTTTGCAAGCATGGAAACGTGCAACTATGAGTAAACTACGCTAACTATCCTTCGAAGATACTTTGAAGTATTTGTGTTTTTCGGAGATCTTTGCGTCTGTAAATAAGCTCAGCTCAGCACCCGCAACCGAGCCCAGCAAAGATCAATGCCTTCGACGTGAATTACTGATATATAAGAAATTATTAAAAATATTTATTACTTAAAACACCGGAATCATAGCATTAACGACTTTTACACTGAATAATGGACTTCTCCGGATGTCGTGTACCATGACCTATTTCACCATTAGGAAAGGGTCAGGATAACTAATGCAACTCAGCCGATTATGGTTTAAACCATTGACACAAACTAAAGAAGATTTTTTCTTTGATAATTTGTTTTTATTGGCAGAATTGATAATGATAGATAATAGTCGAGGCAGCTGTTAAGAATATGTATACGCATTACAAACGATTGTTTGAGAAATTTTTGTAAGTGGCAATACCGAAGCGATTCTTGCGAGGAGCTTCAGTGGTCCAAAAATAGAAAATATTTAATCCACATGTACGTAGTTAGTGCAACACCTAGGACATTTTAGCAAGTAAGAAATTTATATTCGGGTGCGGGTGAATCTCGCATATCCCCCATCGCGATAATTTAAGGTTAGTAAGTAAAATAAATTGTACAAAAAATCTGTTTTAAATAAGCTTTTATTCTAAGGACGGACTATATATTTCGACTAACAACTCAATGCCCGTAATATCCATAACACAATTAGTTTGTCGCATTGTACTTTTAACATCCTTTTATTTCATACCCATTTAGACGGTATTGTTAAAAAAATTGTTAAAAATCCTCCCCGCCGTGACATCCACCATCATTAATTTGGAATTAACGCAGTTTCAGGCAGATAGTACATCGTCATTTGAGAAATGTACAGAATAATTTCGGACATTCGGTCTGGATTACCTTATGCTTAATGAGCATAAAACCTCAAAAAATTGAAAAAAAAGAAAATTTAACCACTTATAACTCTGTGTGGGCATGGATTATTTTTCCATTTTTGCACGTAAATACTAAAGTTTTCCATAAAGTAAATGTAGAACATTTCAGCCTTCTATCTGTCATAACCTGTGAGTAATGAGCAAAATCTTGCATTTTGTTGCGAAACTGCGCTCAGCTTACCGCTTAGCGCGCACGGGGGCTTTGACCAAATTGGTCAAGTGTCAATACCTACCTGCGTGCGAACACTTCCAATGTTTCAAACGAGTGTCAACAACACGCACTGCACACACACGCAGCCGGACAGACGTAGCTTAATCGATTCAGAATTTCACTCTCAATAGGAACTAAGAATAACTTTACAGGATTCCTGAAGCTTCCTTTCGGGCATTGCAAATATTATAACAAAACGAGTATACCCCCTCGGTGGTGGATATAAAACACCGTAAACATCGTATTTTGTATGATTGGCGACGGTTTGAATGCAAAAATTCCCTTGTCAACGTAAAAAAAGCAACCTTATGTTAAAAAAAATAACTAGAGATTAAATTAACTCGTCGAAGATTTTCTTCACACTGCACTCGAGAATACCGTAACCAAAAGAGAATGAAAAAGGAGTTAAGGTACACGCCCTTTTGACAAATCTTTTCGGAAGAAATCCGTTAAAAGTTCTAATACGTCTCATAGACATGTTTTCTTTTTAACATAGATTTTATATTAAGTTTTACCATTACTCTACTATGCCGTGATTATAAAACTTTAATGCTCAAATATTCTCTCCCTTTCTCTTTCTTTAAACATGCTATGCGCAAGGGTGCCGCTTTTGCGATATCTATCAAAGAATCGCACATTTTTCACTTTCGTCGTCTTGCGAGCAACAACGAGGAGATGTATAAGTCTGTTACCGAATTCATAAAAGCAAAATTTTCATCCTAAACTTTGAATTTTGGGCACAAGCTCTGAAAGCTTTCGCAGCTTCATATTTCTCATAGATTACAATGGTGAAGCTGCAAGAGCATATTTTTGTTTCGAAACTCTCTTAAATAAATATGCCAAAGGTATAAAATTGGTCACATGTACCCATAACAACAAATGAGGCTTTTGGTCTCTCCTGAATATGTCATGAAATTTCAAGAAAAATTTTTTGCGAGCACTGAATTTTTTCCCTCCTAACCTATAAAATTCAAAGTGTCTATTAACTAGCAAAAAAATTTCGGTTGGAAAAATTTACAACGTCCTTGTCCCTTTACGCAAAGACCACCACAACGTTCTAGACAGTTGCTTTTACCATATTTCAGAACCTATCGTCTGTCTAAAGAGAGCTTACGACGACATTAAGACGTCCTTTTGGACAAGACATCAAAACGCGATTTATACTTACGGTATAGAGTTCATATGCTCCCAGTGAAAGGTAGTTGGACGGTACTTTGATTAAAGAAGACGTACAGCGAAAAATCATGCACCTTTTTTGTAATAGACCTCCCAATGTACAAAGGAAACACCGTTTGCAGCTTGATGGTCCAACATTATTTTATAATTTACAAGAGACTTTATAATATTGTTTAGTTAAAATGCACATCATATATTAACTAGTAACCTAAATATATATCTTGCCGATAAGGCTCTATATTCTCATTTTTTAAAAAGATCAAAAAATGAAACGCACTTCCTGCTTGATAAAATAAAGCGAGTAGTTGTTATAAAATCGTTGCAATGAACTTATTTACCCTCCATGCTAGATATGCGAGTCCCGACTCATAGCGGCCGTGTAATTTAATGAGTTATAGACGGGTGCAACAGGTGGGATAGGCAAAACACGGGGCGGGTGCTTATCGAAAGGCTTTTCAATAACCGTTTTTTCTAGTTGAAGGCTGTATATAGACGATTTCGGTTACAAATGTTAGTGAAACAATTTTCAATGACGATGAAACGAATCGAGAAAGTTTGTTTAAGTTACTTGATAAAATTGATAAAATAGCCACAACAAAGGGAATATATTTTTTCTAAATATTTTTCTTCCATAAAATCTGAATGTCTTCCTTCATATATGTTCTTCTATTCGAAATCAAAGCACAACTAAGCAATGAAGTTTTCCCGGTTAAACTCTTGGTAAACGTGAACCTGATTGTTTGCCCTGGGTAAAAAAAAGATTAAGAGATCCTGATGTGTATAATACACTTGTGCGCAGGTAATCGCTGCAATTTGCGGAAATTTCATTATAAGCACTTAATTGAAAATTGTTCTTTTAGCTTATAGTTTAAAAAATCTTCCTTACATAAAGTAGACGTTTAAATATTCTTATATTTTTTGTCATTCTTTTTCCTGTTTGTTATAAGGTTCTTAAATTATTAATGTCTTTTCAAAAACACAAAGAAGATGCAAACACTTTGGGCTTTTTTTTTAAACTTAATTACTTTCTGATTTTACCACAAAGAAAAGGTTTTATAGAAGGCTTACAAGTGCTAATATCACAAAATACAATATTAAAAAATATTAACGAAGAAATGAAAACTCATTTTGATAAAAGGAATTGGGTGCCTAACTTTACCTTGTTCAATTAGGTTTCATTCGATTGTTCCTATATAGAAGAAATATCACACCTTTGTCAGAAATGATAAATAGGTCTTGAAGCAAATTATTAATGCTAAATAACTACAACGAGATAAAAGCAATAAGAAAATTATATACGGTGATGGCCGAACCTTTTGTACCCATCAACGTTATCCTAAAAAGACCAGAAAAAAAGAAAAATGTAAATAAATTTTTCATAGTCCATAAAATTGGGCGAACGCATTTGATTTTTTTTATTTTCAGAACAAAAGTTGAAGTTTATATTGTGTACGCACTCTACTTTATAAGTGACAAGCAAAAAACACGGAAAAAACAGATATTCACAGTTTTCGTTAAACACACGTGTGGGCATTTTTGAAAAATTTGAGTCATTTTCAAATTCTTTTGAAAATTTGTAGGCGATATGTTCATTTTTGCGAACGGAAAAATGTTTACCACAGATACCACACAAATGGGCAGAATGACAGATGGCCATAGGAAGAGACGGATATGCTTAGCTGTATTCTGAATTTTAAACTGCATAAGAATTTAGGTACTATATATACTATATTTGAAGCTTGCTTGTGGGTGTAATAAAGGTGCTGAAAAAACTAAATTTTGATACTCTATAATGTTGGGTAAGCGTAATCAATTTTCCTTATTTTTCTGCAAGTACTGGAACATAGCTCACGAAGCATCCGTTCAACTTATTGTAGTTGATGTAGTCTGCTGTAGTTTATGAGTAGTGAGTAAAAAACCAATTTTTTATTCCTTTTGAAGAGCGGAGTTGTTCCCAGTTTACGTGGTGCTATACGCGTGTCTTTCGACCAGTTTGGCCCATTTACAAAGTCTATCTGCGGGCAAGAATTAATGTTTAGGTCCAATCTGAAATCGATAGCTCTGTTTTTGCGACCAGGAAAATGCTTACAACGAATGTTACGCAGACAGATAAACGGTTAGACAGACATGCTTAAATTGATTCAAAATTTGATGCTGATTATGAATATATATACTTTGCTTCAATAATGAGTTTAGAAAACAATATACAAAAAACTATCTACTAACTAGTCTGTCTTCAACGACTCTAATGAATATGGCCAGGCATGAACAATTACCAGCTACAATTTCTTTACGACTACATAAAGTTTTGAAAACATATGTCGAACAAACGTTGTGGGTATTACAAATGGCTTATTGACGACCAATTCGGAACGTCACCAAAATTATTAATTGTAGTAGGAATATTCTCTCCATTCCTTATGCTAATGTGTTTTGCTTTCAAAACCTATGATTACGGGAATCTTATAAAATGCAAAGCCCGATGCGAATTTCCTCATAAAGTGTCCAAGTATTCACTTATCAAGCTACCTTCATAAAATTGATAAAATCGTATATTTTGACACGAGAAGAAACTGGAATCAATGTCACGACACGATTTCGAAAGAAGTAAATGGCTTTGTGAACTTTTGAAATTTCTATGACAATTGTAGACTGGAATCAAAGTCTACCATATTTCCTAAATATCTTTGACTTTCCCTCCGCACACTGAAAAGCGTTCGAAAAAACGATAAATTTTCAGGTTTTGGGACAATAATTTCTCTAATATTCAATATTAACGGTGTACATATTCTAGGAGAAAAAAGATAAATGTCATACGTAATTCACGGAATTTCGTTCTAATGAAGTTAATGTTGTAGACGCTATTATAACAAGATTACCGAGAGCCTGGAAATATTAAAAAATTTGGATAAGTTACAGCCGTAGCTATTACTTTTACGTCAACTATATTATTAACATACTTACCGTTGTAAAAAAACGATAAGCTTGAAAACACCAACGCTAATACGTATGAATATCATTTTCGATTAGTTTTTATATATAATTAATGAAAGCTTCCCTTTTTTAGTGCTCTACAATAAACGAATTTTAAAAAGCTTTTCTGGCTACACTACATCCAGTTAAATCGGTTACGCATGGACGTGGCCATGCTTTCCAATCTGAAAAAAGCAGCAAGAACAAAAAGAAAATTAAGAGTACAATAGCTTGTATCCTTTACCCTTCCTAAATGATTCTATAAAAAAATTTTCAAATCATGTTTGTGTAAAATGAGTCAAGTTCGGAGAGAAAGGTGAAACGAATTTGAACTAAAACAGGATTAATTTCTTTCTCTCTCTATCTCTCTCACCCACATGTACGCGCACACACCCACATATACATATATATATGCTTTTTACTTGGGCTATTCTCTCATAACATGCACTGATTGTAAACATTCTACAGCTGTTTAAAAGAGCTCCTTACATCCTTCAATGTTTCTTCTATTGCCCTCTTTATAAATAAATCTTAAACAATCATTATGAATGACATGAAAGTTAAATAAAACGTGTAACGCGTATCTTTCAAAGTAAAAGGCAACAACTACAGTTGAATAATAAATTAATTTCAACTTTACCGAAACGTGCTTTTAGGCGAAAATGAATTTAATAAATAATAACAAACTTAAAAGCACGATTGCTTAAAATGCTCTCTACAATAATGGAGTAATCGAGAGTTGCACCGTACATTGGGCTACAAGTCATGTTAAGATCTGATACATATACATATATATTTTTCGGTGACATTTCAAGTTTTAGAGCGAAGTAAAAGCATCCATACAGGCCAGGTTTCGATCTTCTAAATATACTCTGCAGTTGTTAGCGCTTCTCCGGTAGACATTACTAAAACAAGTAATTTAACTTCAAACAGCAAGAAAAAGGAAAAAACTTAATAAATAAATGAAATTACTACCTCGCGCTTCTGCTATCAAAGTGAAACGAAAATTACAAAAAAACAAAACGCCAAAAAAAAAAAAATTCTCAAATTCCTGCACAACACCCATTGATTTGTAAACATTCTGTAACTGTTTTTCTCTCAAATTCCTGCATAACACCCATTGATTTGTAAGCACTCTGTAGCTGTTTTTCTCTCAAATTCAGACGAACCTAATACTAACAAGAAGTGAATGGATATACAAACGAAACCATCCTTATTGACCTAATTAACGATTAAAGACGGCGAAACCTCTTTAAGATGTTGTGTCTCCCCATATAATCCCCATGGAGTTTTTCATTTCAAAATTCAAGTACATTTCATTAGCATTCAGATGCTAGTAAAGAAAAAAACACGAAGGCTAAATTCGTGTTCAAATTACTTTACTCTATAAAACTAATTCAAAACTTGACGGTTGCTTGTCTTCGTCTAAAATATTAAAACCCCAAAAAGGTCGACGGTTACCGCACTAGAGATGACTAAGCAAAAGGAAAGCATAACAAGCCTTTCGAAGCTTTTAAGTGAATGTTATGTAACTCGTTTAATTTACAATTATAGCATTACTGGAAAAAACTGATCCCGACAAACTAATTAAAATCTGTCCTACATAAAGACGCAAATTCG